>CM038220.1:138513886-138638125 GCA_021442155.1 Cymbidium sinense
ATCAACGGCGGCGGCCGACCGCGCGTGGCAGCTGGTATTGACATTTATCGCCGAGCGCATCGATCATGCCGGGATCTTTAGAGCTTCTCTCTCTTGCCCCCTATACGGAATGAGGCTATTTATGATTGAGAGTGGCGCCTCAGAATACATGCAAAACCCGATCACTCCACTTCATCTGACGCTCACAATGATCCTTTGATCATTTGATGTATTTTATTTGAATGCTCAAATGAAGTCGAATTTTGAGATCTTGGGCTTGTTAGATTGGCCGAGACGCCGATTTGACTATAAAACCCATGTTTAAAAGCTTATTAGATTTAATTGATATCCCAAAATTTTCAATGATATTTTAAGTGCTCGATCTCGACCAATTTCAACTTCGGATCAGTTTGCTTTTAGCATCAAGATTCATTCTTCACTTAGTAGTATTTTAAGTTTCATATCAGTTGCCCCCCTATTTTTGGATATCATTATTTCAATCATCCAAAAATATATAGAAGCACAATATTATGACTATAGAAGTAGATGTAGGGCTGCGGATGAGTATAAGTATGCACAGGCACGAGATTTTGAGGTTACGGAGCTTCCGCCCCAAAGCTTGTGGTGTGTCCGCTTATGCGCCGCTGCGGCGCTATATGGCTCCATGGGCACGCCTGTGGTGCGATGGTCAGCGCTGGTCGGCAGGCGGAACAAGCTGGTCGACGGGCGCGATGTCGAGCTGGTGAACGCTGGTCGACGGTCTGAGCACGGCGATCTGAGGTTGCGCCAGCGGCTGGGCCAGCCAGCGGTGGCGCATGCGCTGGGCGGGCCCAAATGGCGGTTTTTGAGTTTCGCGTTTTAACGATTTTGAGCTTTTGATGATTTTTTACTTTTTTACCCAGAAGGTCTATAAAACCCAGGGCCAAGGGAGAAGGAACACTTCTTCAATCTCTTCTTCTTGAGTGAGGTCGCTCGGAGTTGATCAAGATCCGTGGTACTTACGTTGTTGTTTTCCTCGAAAGAGGTGTCAACCGGCCTCGTCGGACCTTCCGGGTTTTGAGGCAATCAAAGCCTGTGGTACTTACGTCATTGTTCCAATTTTCTCTCGAAAGAGGTGTCAACCGCCTCGGCCCCGTCGGTGGTTTGCGCCCGCAGCATACGCCGCCCAGCTTTTCCTTGAAAGAGGCATCAACCTCGTCGACCGTCCGGGTTTGAGGCAATGAAGGCGCGGTACATACACCATTGTTCGATTTTCTCTCGAAGAGGCGTAACCGGCCTCGCCGACCGTCCGGGTTTGAGGCGATCGCGCCGCTTACGTTGTTCGTTTTCCCTCGAAAGAGCGCCAACCGCCTCGCCGACCGTCCGGCGATCAAGGCTGCCATGCGAGCTCAAAGAGCATCAACCGATGGCCCGATTTGAGATATGGCTCGCGAACCGGAGACGCGGATGCGCGGCAGCGCATAGGTTGGCGGGATGACCGCGACGCATGGTGGTGACCGGACATTTTCGTGATGCGTCCGGCGACCTACGCCGACGGAAGCAGCGATGGTGACCGGCAATGGTGGTTGGTGGTCGACGGGGTGGTCGGCACCGGCGACCTAACCGCGAGACCAGCGCCAGAAGCGATGATCGGGCGACGCATGGTGTGACCGGCGGAGATCGACGATGGTCTACGCATCGCGGACCGGTGATTCGCGTCGACGGCAGTGACCGACGATGGTTGTCGGCGACGGTGGTTGGCAACCGACGAGGATCTTTAACCTATCCAAGATTGTTTGTCAGGGTGTTACCCGATGACGTTAACCTATATAGAAGAGGTTGAATTGAATCCGCTGAGGATTTTGACCCATCCGAGGTTGTTTGTCATGGTGTTACCGACATTAACTGTATGGAAGAGGTCGAATTGAATTCGCTAAGGATTTTTGACCTATCCAAGGTTATTTGTCAGAGTGTTACCCGATGACGTTAACATGTATGGAAGAGGTCGTGGGAAGTCCACCAAGGACATTTTGACCTATCATAGGTTATTTGTCAGAGTCTTTGCTCGATGACGTTAACCTGTGTGGAAGAGGTCCGATCAAATTCCCCTGGGATTGATCATGCCCGATTGAGATATAACGTGAGTTGTATATTTCTCAAGTGGGAGGATTAAATGAAGAAGAAACAAGTTTGTGAGAAAAAACCATAAACTCATTACTTTAATAATGTTGGTGATACAATATTGTCACAAGATAACTTAACAAAAGGGACGAGATACATTTTTAGAGAGAGTTAACAAAATACAAGAGGTGGAGAGGAAAAGATAAACAGGATAAATTAAAGACTATAATATTTATACACAAAGGATTACATATAACACTTTTTAAAGACCTTCCATATTCCAAGTTCTAGGGATGATTTTTCCTCTGGATCTTTAGCTTGGGTTGGTCATCCGACAACGGCGAGTGTGTCTTTATAGGAAAAACCTCCGAGTACTTCTTTATCTTGAAGATTAAAATTCTCGATGTTGAATGTCACTGAAGGGTGTGGTTGAGCTTATTTGAGATAACATAATTGTGTTATTTATTGATTTCCACAGACCACTCCAACCCCAATGGGAGTTTAAAATTTTATCTTAAGATGAGGTACCGAAGTGACAACACCGAAGATTGATTGGAGGGGTCTTCCAAATATAGCGTTGTATGCTGAATTTGACTTGACCACAATGAATTGAATTGAGTGAGTGATTTGTTGAGGAAATTCTCCGAGAACAATGGGAAGGGTGATTGTCCCTCCACTGCATGCAGGCATTATCAAACCCATATAATGGTCCCGCGGGTTGAAGTTTTTCCCAACTGCACCCATACTAAAAAGGTGGAGTAAAATAAAACATCAACAACTCCCATTATCAATCAAAATTCTCTTAACAACATAACATGGGTCACCAATCCCCGATGACAAGAGGATCTTGATAACTTGGACTCCTTCCAAGTCCGAAGTTATTAAAAGTGATGGGATGATTAATACAAGATTTTTTTAACTCGCTCTTCAAAGGCGATGAATATTTGATTAGATAGTAGTGGCCACTTAATCGCTTTTAATTTCTCCAACTATTTGGCACTATTATGTTGTTTCGTGATGATTGTCCCTGCCCCTCCCCGCCTAGAGCTATGTTGTTTGAGTTGGTTGATTTTGCACAAATTGACGTAGATATCCTCGAATGAGCCTCTCAATTTTATCTTTGAGTTGTTTGCATGCCTCAGTAGTATGTCCATGACTTCGATGGAAGTGACAATATTGCTCCTGATTTCCTGAATTTGGTTTCAGTGGATGTGGCCACTTGATGGTCTCTTCATCTCAAATAGCCAACAAGACGTTATCATGAGATGTGTTCAGCGGTGTGTATTCCAGTCGTGGTTCGCGTCGTTGATGCGGGAGCCGTGGAGGGAGATCATGACTGCTTTGTTGCTTCTTCTGATGAGATTGTTGATCTGTGTTTCCTAGAGCACTCTTACGTTTTCCTGTGGATTGTTCAAATTATTTTCGATGAGAATTAATTTCATCGCCAGAATCAGGTTTCTACACATGGTGAACCAAGTATATGAGCGGACCGTATCTCGCATTAGAGTAGAAAGGCTGACGGAGCCTCCCAAGGAAAACTCCTCTTAGTAATTCGTGGTCTACCCTGTATTTGGCGAAGCTTGAGGAGAATCTCTGAAGTATTCTTTAAGTGATTCATTTTTGATTTTAATGTCGGAGAGATGGGAGGAATCTTTAATGATCCTCTGGTTTGTAATGAACTGTTCTACAAAAATCTTGGTGAGTTCGTCAAAGGTATGGATAGATTCCCTTAGGAGGGAGTAGAACCAAGTGCGAGCTTGCCCCTTGAGGTTAATTGGAAAGACCTGACAAAGTAGTGTATCAGGAGCTCGTTGGATATGCATGATGGTCCTGTAATGGTCGATATGTTCATATGGGTCAGTTGCCCCATCATAGGAATCAATGCTCGGAAGCTTGAAACCTACGGGAATAGGATGTTGAAGAATAACTTTAGCTAAAGGTGATGACTCCTCATAGCCACCTGCAAGGGGTGATTTATCTTCAATGTGAAATTCATCTTGCATTAAGCATCATAATTTTGCACATATAACATGACGAGTGGAGTCAATAGGATGAGAATGTGCCACGCTACCCGCAATAATTGGTGGATTAGCAGTCAGTTGAGCTGCACGTGATGGATGAGGAGATCTGGCATTGTCAAGGAGATCAACATCACGGTCTGGAAGCGGAGGAACTTCATTGTCAGGGAGATTAGCATTTTGACCTCCCACGGCTAACCATCGATCTTGGGGGAGATGTGTTTGCCACGGTAGTGGCTGTTGTATTCCTCGCAAAAGTCGGATCATCTCATTTTGAGACTCTTCCATTCGGCGCACACGATCTTCTAAAGAGATTTCTGCCGCGCCTTCACCGATAGGATCACGCCTATCAGGGGGAAGTGAGGCAAAAGGTTGGCATCCTTGGTTCAAGGATTAGTTTTGAGAGTGACGGGAGTTGGAGCGAGGCTCGAGCCACGAGTATTGCGCTATTGACCATGACACGATTTTCACGAAATTATGATTGAGGGTTCTTTCCACGTATACCAAACCTGCGCTAGAAAACCCATGGTAGAGTAAAATTTACGCCTTACTTGTTGTGAAATCCAGCACACACACACGCAGGTATTGAAAGAGTGAATAAGAAAACTCCAAAATTTTCACGTAAAAAATCTCGAAAAGAGGGAAAAAATCACGGGGTCTAGCCTAGTAAAAAGCTTCCACTATGTATCTGTTTCAGAGTACAAGATCTTCCCGATACCGGGATTACAGAATTGTATATGAGAAAGGAACAATGATGTGACAACAATCGTCAGTATGCAGAGTGAGGATGAGTGAATGCGTAAAGAATCGCCAGTAGAAATGCGAATAATTACTTGCAAAATGCAGGAACAATCACTGTAGAAGTCATCATGATGGAGACCGACAGAGATTGATGACGGGTCAACGGCGGCATGGTGGTGAAGCCGCAGACGACGTGCTTGAGGATCTTTAGAGCTCTCTCTCTCTTCTTGGCCCCCTCATATGAGGAATGAGGGGCTATTTATAGGTGGAGGAGCATCCTAAATGCATGCAAAACCCGTACCACTCCACTTCATCGGACGGCTCACAATGATCCCTTTGATCATTTGATGTATTTTAGATATTTGAATGCTCAAATGAAGTGGGAATTTTAAGATCTTAAGCTTGTTAGATTTGACTCATCGAGATGCTTGATTTGACTATAAACACTCTATGTTTAAGAGCTTTTAGGGATTTAACCGATATCCCAAAGTTTCCAACGATATTTTAAGTGCACCACCGCCAACTTCGATGCTTTTAGCATCAAGACTGCGTCTAGTAGTATTTTAATATATATATATATATATATATATATATATATATATATATATATATATATATATATATATATATATATATATATATATATATATATATGTATATATATATATAAGAGAATAAAATAACAAGTTAAAAAATTATACATGATCTGAATTACTTTTGTTTAGACTTGGGACAGATGTAATATCTCATATGAATATTGTAATTTTTATTATATCACTATATTGTAAAATAGTTCATATTAAAAAGGATGGCATAAATAATTGACCAAATATGATCTAAAATGTATATGATTATTTGTATAATGGAGCTTAATCAGTTCTATTATCCTTCCAATGGGCAATATTTCCAAGCTTTGACTATTTATTTTTCCCAGGATTCAAATTGGTACTAATAAACAAACAAATTGATTGCAAAAGGTGTTTAAACTTTTTTTTTTCACTATTCTAGTAATCAAATAATGACACATAACAATACATATAAGAACAACTTCATAGATAGTATTCACAACTAGGCATCTTTTGGAGAAGTAAAGCGATAAAAGCTCATACAACATCACACAAATAACTTGATTTATACCAATAGCTTATATACCATATCAAAAATTATAGGTAGTATCAATGAAATAAAAATTGGATTTGATCGGACCATGAACTAGTCCACCAGTCAATCCCGAGAATTGCCATAATTGATTTTGTAGAGAACTGATCAAAACTAGCTAGCATTGCATTGAACTGGCGAACCAAAGAAATTGATGTCGACATCACCAACTAGCTGCAAAAAAAGAAAGAAGAATATATTGATCGTGATTTATGATCGATGGCGATATTATGTATAAATTACTAAACCTATATTGGGTTATGATAATTCCTGATTACTATTCTTTGATTCTCGCTTGTCTCTCATCTCGACTCTCTCCATAATTTCTTAAGCCATAGATGTAAATGCTACAGCTCCAATACCGGAACATCGAACACATAGACTACATCTCTCACTACCCACCCTTCCTTCATTAGAGACAAGACTCAAAACTTTACCGATAATTGCACAATCGCACCACAGATCGCATTTTATATTATTGAATCTTGATTTTTCTTTTATAATTTTTTACTTTTTTTCCACCGAATTTGATTTTTCTATTCATAATGTATAGATTTGTATTATAGAAGAGAGTTCTGGTTTCAAGGAAGAAGCTAATGTAAGTTTTCCTAATAATAGTTTTTTTTCTAATTTAACTTTAAATAATATAGTCCATTTGTTTAATTTTCTATAAGTTCTTGAGATCATAGAATATAAAATAATTAAAATATTAGGCTTTGGTGATTTATTATTATTTCTTCTTATCTATAACATTTATCTTCTTTTCTGAGAGCATGGACTATCAAGATAAGCACAAGTTAATATTAAATGAGATAGGAAGGCAAGGAGTAGAAATTCTTTTAATTAGTTTCATGTGTTTTGAGTTTTATTATGAATAATTTCAACGATTTTGAGACTTTGAGGCCTCATACACATTTGCCTTTAGCTTCTTTTTTTTTTCCCTAAAAGTTTAACTTCTTAAGTCTATGTAACTCATATGATATGTAGCTCTTCATTAATTTGATGAACTATAGAGTTGAATGAAGGATATATATATTTGGCTTCAACTCACTCTATAGTCTCTATTAGGTTTGAAAGGAAATAAGCTTTTTTGGTGAAGTAATTTGGATTTGGAATTTGAAATGATTTCAACCTATAAGACTTGATTGTTCAAATTGAAAGTATTGGGACTAAAGTGATATTCAAATTAAATCTTATGGAGTAAAATATATTTTATTGTATAGAGATTAGAAAATATCTCTATAAACATGATGGCTTTCCAAGCACATGCATATTAAGTTTATTTATTAGTCATATGACACATATTATATGTTTATTATTGATTTATTGGCTTTTAATGAATTTATCATTTCGACTTCTTGAGTTCTTCTAAAAATAGAAGAAGCATCTTACACTTATACGGTGTGCATCTATTACATGGAGAGAGAGAGAGAGAGAGAGAGAGAGAGAGAGATCATTAAAGAGAAAATCTATATAACCGTGGTATATCCTACAGCCTTTTATCATAATTTTAATTCTTATATAATGGAAGCATCTAGATCATAACCTTTAATATCAACACATAATGTTCATGAAAAATTAGATACAACATGAAATCAATTTAGTGAGTTCAAAAGTGTTGATGGTTAAATGCAATACATGTGTTTATATTATGGAGTCATATAAAAAGTTGAGGTATTAATATAATGAAGCAACACATCATTGGGTTGCTCTTTATAAAAAAATATCACATGATATTCACTATCAAATGTAGAAAATCTGAAAGGAATATTACAACAAAAGCAAGAGACATAAGTTGATAAAGAAAGTGCAAATCGATATGATAATATTGAGATTGTAAATGAGAGAGATTCTTTTCATTCAAAATCACAATGCTCAATTTCACATGACAAAAATTAGACAAACAGAAGAGAAAAGTTGATGATCTAAAAAAACTACTTTCTCTGTAGAACTAAGCTTGGATCACAACCTTCTATAAATTTGATGTTAGCATCAAAAGAGGCTATGCATCATGCAGATATGACACTAGCTAGATGGTTTAATGATAGTTGCATTCCAATAAATGTATTGAACTCACCATATGCACAAGAAGCCATTAATGTCGTTTATTGGGTCTAAATATGAAATTCTATCTTATTATAGGATGTGAGTTTTTTTACTAAGTGATATAGAAGAATGCAAGTTATTGGTTGAGACTTAGCATTGTTGGATGAAAACCGGCTACTCGATGGTTAATGGTTAGACTAATAACTAGAATATAATTGTGATTAACTTGCTATTTTATTATCTTTGTGGTCTTACTTTATAAAGTTAGTTGATGCCTTTGATATTATTAAAGTGCAAGTATAACATACTCTTTATTTTTAAAGTAATTGATTGAGTTGGTTTAGAAAAATATAGTGCAATTAGTCCCCGATAATATTTCAATTTAATTATAAAAGAGATGGATAATTACTTCATGAGAAATACGATAATATATATCGATCACCATGTGATGCACATTGTTTGAATCTTATTTTAAAAGACATTTGTTCCATGCCACATGTTGAAGATATTATCAATAAGGCTTCCAAACTAATAATCTTTATTTACAATCATATTTTCTTGCTTGCTTGGTTTAGAAAATGACCTAGTTGGAAAGAGATCATCCAACTTGGAGCAGCATATTTAACAACAAAAGTTATTATTTTGAAAAGTGTTAATGATCACAAACATGATTTTTAAAGATTGATAACCAATAAGGACTTAAATGATTTAAAGTTATCAAAATAATGAAAGGAAAAAAGGTGACTGATTATAATGGATTCTAGATTTTAGAATGATTGCTTTATTATGTCAAAATTAGTAGCAGACTCATAAGACTATTAAAAAAAATATTAACTTTGATGAGAGATAGTCACTTGGCTATCTTTATGATGGAATGCATAAAGTAAGGAGGGCAATCAAAGTTGTGTTTAGAAATACAAAAAGACTTTATAAGCTATACATAAGTATCAATAAGAGTTGATGGGATCATCAACTTCACTACAATATTCATGCTTCTACATATTTCTTGAACCCTCATTTTTTAGTATATTCAAGAATACTACTATAATAAAAATGAGATTATGTAAGGACTCATTGAAATCATTGGAAATAAAGATACATGTTCTAAGCATAAGCTTGCAATGAATGAGCTGTGAATCTATTAAGATTATTTAGAAAATTTTGATTTACAATGTCAAATGAAATGCAACCTAATTAGTTCTTTATTTCATACATTACTGTATTTATATTTTTATAATTTTTTTATTTTTAAAATTAATTAATATTTCATTATTATTTAGATGAATGGTGGAAGTAGGTGCATTAGTCAATTTGAACCAAAAATTAAACCAAATTGAGATTATTTGGACAATTGCGCTTTGAAAACCACGGTTCAATTTTTGGTTGAAATTTTAGCTTATATGATTTTTTATTTTTAGCTTAGTTTTTATTAAAAAAATTTGGGTAAAGAAAAAAATCGATTAATTCTTGTTTACTCATTTAGTTGAATAGCCCATGTTTTTTATTTTGGTTATAATTAAGAGCCACACCATGGGAGTGAGTCGAGTGACGACTGATTTTTCATTAGGTTAACAATTGGTTTTGCATTCACACCTCTTTCACCTTTCTCATTTCTTGCATTCACCATTTCACATTTCTACCCTAGCCCCTAGTTGCTTATGCAACGAAGAACTGAAGTGCTCCTTGCCTTTGACTCTGAGAGATGAGAACTCATCCTCATCTCCTCATTCTTACCCTTATCATTATTTTTGCACTCTATCTTAGCCTCTCTCTCACTTGTAGAGGTAGCATAGGGGTGGAGTTGCAATCTATGGAGGAGGAAGAAGGGAAAGCTTCATTAGATTTAAGGATTTCAATTTTGGCTTTAGTTTGTCTTCATATTGATACTGTGTATCTTTCTAATTTCTTCTTCGACTTAGGCAGGGAGAGGTTAGCCTTCTTGTCATCTCTCCTACAAACGTATGAATTTATTTCATGTTAGGAATAATGCACTACAAATGCAATGTAAAATCCAACAATCACTATAGGTGACATCACAGGAGGCACCATTCGGTGATGACAACCAATTAAGATGGCTTGTGAGGGTAGGCAACGATGTCCAATGAGGGCAATAATAATTGATGAAAGGTGGCGACAATAGTCGATGAGGGAAATGCCGACAGTGGTAAGAGGCAATGATGGCTGACTGCAAATGACTGTGACTAGAACTTTATACAAGTAGTGATACAAAATGAAATCAATCCCAAATAAGCCCTAATATTGGCTAGTTGAAATGCATTTCTTTTACACAAATTCAAGCGCTCAAAAATTTTAAAATGATAAGCTATATTTATGCAGCTATCTAATTAATATATGAACATATTTAGGGAATGTTTACCATATAGTTAGTCTTAAAATCAAAGAATTCAAGAAGGAAATCAAAACTTTATGCAAATGGAGTCCGGGAAGAAGGTAGTTTAAAATTTATAACATCATGAGCCTAAACTTCACAAAACAAATGACTCCATCCCCATTGAGATCAAGGTTTCGTTTGGGAGGGCTTTTTTAGTGCTTTTACTTTTGAGAGCTGAATTTTAATTTTGATACCGCTTGATGCTAAACTATGCTTACCCATCTCAAAAGCTGCTTTTAGCCTCTTTTCAAAAGAAGATAAATAGTTTTTCGGAATTACTTTAAACCAACTTTTCGAATCCAAAAGTTTTAGCCAAACCCAAATCTCTTTATCATAGCCCTACATTCACTCACGCTCTTCTCCTCTCCCAGACGCCGCAACACCTGTCGGAGACTACTCGCCGTGATGCAACCCTTTCCTTCCATCACGTAAGCTGAAAACGCTTGCCTGATAATCGTCTCCTTTCCTCCTCTCCTCCATATCCACCAGCTTAACAAAGTCATCGTAGCCCAGCACACCATCTCCGTCAGAGTCCGACGATTCCAAGATAGCCTCTGCCTCCGCCGACGAAAAATCCTCCCCGATGCTGTGCAAGCAGTTGCACAGCTCAGCAGCCGAGATCTTGCCGTCGCCATCTTCGTCGAAGTAGTGGAAGACCTTTTCCAACTCATACCCTGGTGTTGTTGCCGCAGCACCGGCTCGGGAGAAGACGGTGTACATGGCTTTGGCTTCTTCAGGGAGAGCATGCCGCTGATTCTGACATGGAGACTTGCAGCGCCGCCACCAGTGAGATCGCTGAGCTTCGATGACGAACAGTGAAATTTCCGGGGATCATCATGGCGGCATCGTTCAATTTTGTTTTGACTACTGAATCTTTGATGGGATTGTGGGGATGCGGAGTCAGTGTCCATTTATAGATTTTGGAAGTCGCAGAGATAGTGAGAGGAGACGGCTTCTTCTGGGAAATTCCGAAGGGCGGTGGCCTTGAGGAAAATAAAGGTCAAACCATCCAGCGCATGCAACGCTAAATTCATATCTCAGCTTTCGAGTTAAGCAAAATATTTAAAATTATAAGTAGATGCCTACTCATCCTCTTTGTCAGCTCGTGGCATCCCGCGGCTGTGAGCCTGCGTCGATATTTTCAACTAATCAGACGGCACTATATGCATGAGCGTTCAATTTATCGTGAAAATATTACATCCAAAATTTGCATGTAGATGTAGAATCTTAGTATGACGCATATCCAATAATTTTTTTCCTATTTTAGCATTTAATGATGCTGTAACTAGACGGACGGCGATGACGCCATTTATCTACATCGCCCGTGGCGGTCCCGCCTCGCTCAAACAACAGAAAATGACGCTGCCGCTCGACATCTCGCATGACGCTTTAGGATTTCTCGCTAGCTCGTCGGTGAGCGATCGGTAATTTCATTAGCAATTGCGCATCTTTATGATCTTATTGGGTGTAGAATTTCTACGTAAGGTATTTCTGGCAGTGTTCGACTTTAATGAATTTTAGATTTTCTGCATTACCGCAGCGTCAGGTATGTGAGCATTTTAGAATATTTGAGTTCTTTAAATGAGCGGGATGTATTTTAGTAGTTTTGGAGATATTTTGCATCACCATTGGCCGCAAACCTTGGCGATCCTTAGCTTAGCCCAGAGGACTTGTCTCCATCACCATTGGCCACCAAACTCCACCAACCACTAGGGACCTCCACCTCATGAGTCCTGTGCCATTTTGGGCACCCCAGCTAACTGATTTCCATGACCTAAACTAACCCATTTGGTTGATTTACATGGGGAGGAGAGTATACACCTCCTCCCTCAGCCATCAAATATTCCTAGAGAGTTATGAGTAGTCCCCAAGCATCCCTAAGTCTCCACATACCTAGTCACTAGTGAGACCAAATCAACCTCCACTCCGTCCATTATCACCAAATCTCCACCAATTTTAAATTAAACTTTCTCACGCCTTCTCCTCTCCCTGGAGAGTCGAAACGAATCGATTCGGGCACTAGAAAGTATTCGAAGACCAACTCCGGTGAGCTTCAAGATGACGTTTGGTCTTGAGAGCAATAAGAGGCAACTCGCGGTCCTCTCAGGGCTTCGCCTCTTCAAGGCCAAGCTATCTCGACCAATGGATTGTCGATCTTGAGCTCGAGATAATTTCCAATAAACCATAAGATTTTTTATACATTGTGAAGTAAATAAATGTTTCTGCGAATCTAATCGTGTCCCTTTATATTTCATTCTTGATCATTTTGCAATCATTTCGGCATTGAGCGAGCTTGAATCAGTGGAGAAAGGTGGGCGATGTTCATCTTACGTCTTAGGAAGATGAGGGATCATTGGTTGTCTATTTCACATGATTAGAGCGGATGATCGTGATTAATCGCATTAGAATTTTTTGATTTTTCTATTTAGAATCGAGATAAATCTCCATCATCCGATCAAAGTGCATCTATCAGCGACTTAGCTGCGTCGACGATTTAAGAAATCAATCTCACATGCGTAAAAAAAGCGTCGTCGTGTACGTGGCATTTCAATAACTTAATTTGGGTTAAAAATGCATTTTAGTTAATCAGAACTTCAAAAAATAATAACTAATTATAGAAAATTCAAAAAATATAAATAAATCCATTTTGGAAAGCTTAGACATAGGGGAATCAAAGAAAATAAAAGCCCTATGTTTTGCTTAATGAATAGTGAATAATTAGGGTTTAAAATTTTAGGTAATTAACTTAATTAAACTCTAATTATTTGGCAAAATGGTTTAGAATTTTGGTTTATTGACTAATGGGATGACCTCTTCTTCCCATAATTTTTCCAAATTTTTTTAGTGATTTAGGAAATTCAAAGTTTTATAGCCTAATGATTTCTTTTATGCATTTAATAACTAATAAAATTTAGAAAATTATGAAATTAATTAAGAATAGTTGATTAATCATGTAAATAGTAAGGATGAACAAATGAAATAATTGTGACTTCTAGTCTTAATTAATTTCTCTAAATTATCTTAATTAGCCTTTAATTGATTAATTAAATCCAATTAATTTAAACTTGAAGAAATTCATGATAATTAACTAAAATTAGTAATAATTCCAATTAATTCCTCTTTGTGTTTAATAAGGAAGGAGTAATTTAATGAAATCAAGATCCCTAATTAATTTAGGATATTTTGAAAGTAATTATTAATTTTCTTTTGGGTTTTCTTCTTATTTATTTAATTAAGCCTTAATCATTAGCCTAATTGCATTAGAAACTTGAGGACATGTTTATTTTATGCCTATACATTTTCATAAATGTTGTCATGTTTTTTAGCTTATGTACAAGGGTTAGTTAAATTCATGCCTCTTTTGGGCATAATTTGATTAAGAGTTTAATTAACATAAATTTATTTATAATAATCACTTAACATAATGTTAAATTAGTTAAGGAATAGAGATGGTGTGGGTTAGTTCTTAATCATTTGTTCTCTTCTTTAGAGTTAAATAACTCAATTCTTGAAATTAAGTTTTAAAGAATTTGATTTGATTTAAGGGATATTTATTTAGCATGATTGTTCTTAGGCCTTAATGAAGCTAAATAAGTCATTTGATAAATTTTAATTGCTTTGCTTCAATTGTTTATAAATTTATATTTTATTTATTTCATGCACTCATGTTTTAAATTTAAAGCTAAAAAAAGGGGTTGGCATTTAATTGCATGGTGTTGGATTAAAGATAGTGTGGCTATTATCACTAATAAATCTCAAATTATTTTCTTAAAATATGACATGATCATTAATTAAGTAATCTAAATTCTAATTTTATACATATAAAATTTATTACAAGTGATATATCAAAGTGAAACTTTTATTTTTTATGTCTTAAAATAATCTAAAACTTTTCTTACCTTCATCTTTATACTTACATGTACGTATGTTTATATGGATCAACAAATATATAGTTTGAACACTTTGGGAATGCAAGACTTTAAGTAGTCCCAAGGGAGCCTTTTGATTAGCCAACTTTCATGGTTTAACAAAGGCACGCACTTGTATAATTTTTTACATATATATATATATATATATATATATATATATATATATATATATATATATATATATATATATATATGTGTGTTATGAGTATAAAGTGAAATTCCCTTTTCTACAAAGTTCATGCATCACATATATGTGTGTTAATATAACATATAGGATCACTCATGCATCAAGTGTGTTAAGAATGTAATATGTATATACATACATTAACTCAAATTAAATAAGAAATGATGATAAGTTCTAGTAATAAAGCTAAGTTAAAAGTTATATTATTAAGTTGATTATGATTTGGCTTCATTAATCTTAAGATGCATTTCATGTTTGAATAAAATTCATTATGTCAAATCCAAATATAGGATCAATTAAAACTTGTGAACCCTCCACTTAAAGAAACTAAAAGTCATAAAACCCATCTCTTACAATTAACTTAAGGCATGGATTACAGGATCACCCCTCTTTCTTCTCTTTATAATTTCAAATTATAATCATGAAATAAAGAAAAAAGTGAATACACATATAATTTAATCATCTTATTGAGGTTCTAATAACTTAAAGCATAACCACCTTTAATAAAGAACTTAAATATTCAAACATAAGAAAATTGTAACTCAAAGCCCAATTGAGACATACCACACTAACACACACATTAGAATGCTAACTCACCAATCCTAGTTCTAGGTTAAGGCGGTGAATGTTGGGATGAGATATTTTATTTTGTGATGTAATGTTTTTAGGCGGGTGTTAGGATTATTAGGGCATAGTCGGATGTTAAAGCGATATTAGATTAATGATATTTTGTCCAAGAGATTGTGCTTAAGGGGCTATAATAATAATAATAATAATAATAATAATAATAATAATATAATAATAATAATAATAATAATAATAATAATAATAATAATAATAATAATATATAAATATCTTTGCTTGTAGGTGTCACTTAAGTCTTTAAGCATAATCCATTAGTATAAGTGGCTTGGTTACCTAAGGTAGGGTGCTAAGTCCAAATATGTGAAGTACAACTACTTGGTTTGAATGTGTGTTATACTAATCTCTATTTTGTAGGTGTAGTTAGATTTAATTTTCACAAAATGTAATTTTGCAATAGGATTAGTATAAGAGCTCTAGGGTTTAGGATGATGGCTAGATGGCATAAACTTAGAGGCAATGCGCCTTGGAGTATTCAAATCAAAGAAGTGAAGATGAAGAAGAATTGAATACCTCCATAACTTTTCCTTTTATTACAATTTTAATTATAATTTGGGATGGAGAAGGTTAGAGCTTATCCAATTTCATTTCTTTTCTAGGGTGTACGACGGTACCTTGCCGCACCAGCCTTTTATTCTTTTACTCTATTAATATTTGATTATTATATTTACATTGATTGTGTAATAAAAAATGATATGCTTTTCTTAGGTTTCTTAAAGTGTGACCGCTTTGATGTGTGTCCAAGATGCTAAGCTCTTTAGAGAAAATTAATCTTTCTATCCTCACTTATCTTAATTAAAATTTAAGCAATTCATAACCTCATTTTAAAGCCTAAGATATTAATTAAGAAATAAAAGATTTAGCAATCTTTAGCTGGATGTCTATATGTTATAACATCATGTATGCATATTATTTCACTTTTGAAGATAAGGGATCTCTATTTCACGATGTAGACCCGACCTAGAGAGCGGTCTCTTGTATTGGATAGACCTTTTCTTTCCAATTTAGCTCATAATTAATTTTCATCATGCCTTTAGTTATAAACTCTCCCAAGTTTGAATCAAAATTGAAATAAAAACATGTAAATTTTATTGCATTAGTTTAGGTCATGACTTGCACACCAATCATGACCCGCCTCTTAAGGAGTGGATTTAGGACTTTAAATTCTTTCGTAATTAATAATTGTCTACCCATCTTGCATTTACATATGATTAGCCCACATGATTTTAAAATCATAGGAGGTGTTAGCTGGAAGCCACTTCATGTGGTTGTAAGTTCAAAAGAGTTAATATCAGTCCATTCTCCTTAGCAGAAGTGAACCAATATATCCCATTCCCCCGAGTAGAATTAGATCGAACTCTTAGCTTATGCAAGAGCACTCTAGCTATAGCTTTAAAGGCTACTTATTTCTTCTTTACTACTAGAGTAAGTCTTTACCTCTTAGGCATTTTCACAAGCTTGTGTTGTTGGAATCTTAGTCCTAGTATTCTAATAAAATATCAACTCAAATAAAAACTTTTCTCTTTCAAAAAATATAAAGCCATACTATAGGATAGATTAGAGCACTCACTAGGCTTCTAGTATCATGTGTGCTTACTACTTATTTCTCCTTTAGAATTTGCTAAGAACTCTTCCTATTTGAGCTCTTCCCAATCGCTTTCTAAAATGCCCAATTCCTTGATATCAATCTTTGAAATCTTTGGGGATATTAGTTGACTACTTTAATCTAAAAGTGTTCTTAAAAAATCCTCATTTTGTAGGATGTAATTAATCATGGAAGCTTGCTTTATAGAGAACTAAAGAACCCGACTTAAAATAAACCCTACTTTACCTATCCATGTAAAGTAGGTGAAAGATCTCTGGTATATATGTAGACTCATCTGCCTTAGAAGTTCTTATTAGGTGATTGAGTCCATTATATGATTATGTTTCTATCCTTCGAGATAGTACATCATTCCTTAAATGTCGTACTCGATTATTTTAATAAGTAGCCCATAAGATCTGCGTGGTGTCCCTATGCCTCCAAATAAAAACACCACATTAGGTCAACTATTAAGGATATATAATAAAATGCATCTTGATCAAAAGAGATTATTTAATGAATTCATTGAACGAGTTATATATTTTGTGTTTATTACTTGTCCATTTCCATCCTTTAACTATAAGGGGAAGTTTAGATGTCCATATGTAAAACATAAAAATCAAGTATTACTAATGCCAAATAAAGTTAAAGTTGATTCATATCAAAGGAAATATCAACTCAATTAATGCATTTGGTCAAGATATTATGAGTTTGTGCTACTTATTAACACACATTATACAACTTCAATCAGTTATGCAACATCAAGTGAGGATTAAATTGAAATATGATGAAATAAATTTTAACATGATGGGCCTAAAATTTTATAAAACTTTTGAGGATGCTCTTAACATCAAAGCTTAGAAATTTTATGATGTGGCTTATATTTATGATTAGTGGATTCAAATTTTACACTAGTTTGTGGGCATAAGGGAGAAACATAGACAATAATAGAATATATGTTAAAGAGAATAATTATGTAGAGGATGAAAAGATTACTATAGAAATTTGTAAGATATTGTGTCCTTATAATATCTTGGGAAGCATGAGCAATTTTATTATTTTTCAATTATGATTGGTTTGACTCGATTTCAAATTAAGGGATAATAGTACCTAAAAATGTATAGAATAACTAAAATTTGAAGTAGGAAATATAGAAATTTTAATCATTTTATACTTACCTAATAAGCATGTAAAGTATGCTATATGAGATATCTTGCTAGAATAAAAGATAAGAAAGATTGATTTATAATTACTAAGGCTAAATCTAGAGGCAACATAAAATTAAAGAATATTGTAGATGTCACTTATTATGAAAATGTTAGATTTCTATAGGTAGTTCTTGATATTGAATAAATAATTAGTTTAGCTAATATGAATGCTACATATGAGTAGCACAAATTTTCATTAAGAAAACATTAATGAGGATGATGAAAAAATGAATATGAAAATGAAAAGATTTTGAGACAACTGATGATGAGTCGATGAAAACTTATTAACATGTTGGTGTTAAAAATATTTTCTTATGTTTTATATTTTTCATTTTTTTTAATCTTGAAACGGCATAAATTGATATTTTTCTAAATATTTCTTGCATATGGATCTAAAGATGGAGATGATCCTTTCTAAAGATCATTCTTTCTAATCTTCAACAACAAGAAGAAGATTACTATAGAATTGTGTGTAGTGATTGCTATGACCACCACCACCATTAGTTATACCACTCTATTAGAGCCTAATTTATCATATCACCCACTAGTTCCTACATAGTCTATGATATTTTATCTATTCTCTTTATATCTACTATACCCATCTCTCATCACCCAATGCTAACATATCTTCTTACTATCATCGAGCTTGTACATAATTGACTTACTACCCTCATGACAACCTAGTTATCATGAAAGATTGTTGACTACCACGAAGTAGAGATATTCTAGTGGATTTGACTCAATTGATTCATGTATATATATTGAGCCTAACTACAATAAGTATCTAAATTTTTTTAAATAAAGTTTAATGCTTTTAATATTTTTTTATAAAAAATATTTTATATATGTAGGTTCAATCTTTCAAAGTAGATAACTCAAATATATAATGAGTGTAAATTTGATCCGTATATCATGGAAGAATATTATGACAAAAGCTTATGATATGTAGCTTCCATAGTTTGAGGTGTATATGAAAGCATAACTTGTTTTTTATGTAAAAAAAATTCACTTAGCTGCCCCAAAATCATTATAAAATATAAGAAAATGTTAAATGATGAAGCTCAACTCATCTCGAGATATATATTATCATATTTTGATTGTTTAAATTATAACTTTCAAATGAATATTACAAAAAAGGTAGAGACCCTAATGTTGAGTTACAATATTATACAATGCTAATGATAGTACATTTGAGGGATATATAAAGTCAAATATCTTCTAAATGTGATGATTTTAATTTGAAGTGACAAGTAGTAAGAAGAAGGAGGATTAAGAGCTATTAAGGTGTATGTATGACCTCCCAAACATCTTACTTCTTAAGGAGAAGGGCGAAGAAAGATGGAAGTATTTGTTAAAGACATAAATGCTGATAGCAATATAGGTTAAGATGGCAGCAGATGATAACAATAAATTATGAAAAAGAGAAAACATGTAGCTAATGAAGAAGATGAGGAGGATGAGAAATGAAGAAAGAAGAGTGAGTGTGAGTTTAAAATTATTAATTTATTTTTCTTCTATTAGAATTGAATTACTTATACTATTTCATAATAATTTATAATAATTTTGTTATGATGAACTGCCTTTCAATGATTAGATCAATCCAGTGAGGATAAGATATAAACATTTCCTCATGTAAGAAAAAAAGTAATTTTTCTCCAAAGAGAATCACACTCTAAAATGAACAAAAAATTTAGAATTAAATTTTATTGTAAAAGACTTCCTCCATTCATTTAGTAATTGATGGATTTGATAAAGACAAAAAAATTTGCAAAACAATCATATGATAGTTTCGCATTTTCCTTTTTCCTTTATTAATTAATATATTTAATGAAGTATGCCCAAAAATATTTAAGTTGGTTATTTTCTTTACTTTTGGGTTTTCCTTATGTTTCTATATGTTGAAAATGAAGTCCCCAAAATCCTATCAATTCTATTTTTTTTCTATCCCTCTCTCTTCATTTATGGTTGCATATGTTTTCTTCAAAGAAAAGTGGACTTTGTCTCTTTCAACCTTGTCTCTAGAGGGTTAGGTGACAACCGAGATCTAAGATATCCTATGTCATGTTTTCCCTATTTAAGATGATCCGTGCATAATGCTATAAGAAATGCACAACTTGACCTCATACAACAACATTTGATAAATACTTATCATAAAATGATTTATTCTTCAATCATAAATAATGTGTCTATAAAATATAAATAGACATGAAAGACAACTTCATATGAAGTTGTTGGTGGCTTCAATTTGCCTAGTCTCCAAATTGTTTGATTGCTACAAAGTTGGCTTTGAGGTTGAGTACTTGGATGAGTTCAATATGTAACATATAGATGATTTTTTAATCAACCCTAAGATCAAGAAACATTAGCTCAATGGCTTTGGTGAATTTGCTAGATGACTTCAATGCGATGATGATTAGTCGATCTAACATGTGTCCGCCATTAAGGTCAATGAGAATTTTAACTTGGAGTTGTTTGGTCAGATGAGTAAAAACCAAATGCAGAAATTTAACTTTTTGAGTATTTGAAGAAAAGTAAAATTGCAATGCATTTGAAGTGTATTTGAAATGTAGAATGATCATTTTTTATTAATTGTGATTTTTTAATTAAAATAAGAAGAAAGTGAGTAAGATGGGGTAAGTTGTTATTAATATTGGGCTTGGCTTTGAATGGAATTGACATGAGAGAAGTAAAAATGCCGACATAGTTAATACAATCTCAAAATTTTACATTACATTTATTTTATCAAAAAAAAACTCATATATTTGTAAAATTTTCAACCAAATAACCTTAAAATAATCCAAATATACTATATATTCTTTTACAATATTAATTTTATATCAGATTCTTTTCATAACCAAATAGCCTTTAATCAAAGAGAAATTGAAATATAAGATATGTCTAGTCAAGATGATAGAATAAATGATAATTTTAAACACATTAATACAACAACAACAACAATAAGCCTTAATCCCACTAGTTCATTACATGAATCCTTCTCATTGTGTCTATTATGTCAAATTTCATCATGAGTATAAGATCATTTTTTTATACATCTTAACCAAGTCTTTTTTTAAATTACCTCACCTTTCTTAACATAAGGAAAAATCTAATGATTCTCCTTTTAATCATTATGTACGCTATTCAAAACCATCTTATTCTCCCTAATCTTATCTATCATTGAGCTAAACTTTTTCCAACATACTCATTTTGCATTCTATCTCTATGTAAAGCCACTCATGAGCATCCCCAAAACATTAACTTACTCTTATGTTTTCTTTATTGGCCAACATTCTGCATCATAAGTCATTGGTGTCTACCACCATCTTATAAAATTTTTCCCTTAAGTTTAAGTGGAACTTTTCTATCACATAATAAAATGATATTCTCCACTTCATCCAACTTGAATTTACTAATAATATCCCATCTATTTCACCATCATTTTGAAATAGAGCTAAATATAATGACTTTAATACTTGATCACCCAAAGTCACAACATACATAAAATTTCTACACTAAAATAATATATTTATAGATTATAAACGAAAACCTTGACTCTAAAGACCTCCATAATTCAAGTTTTGATTCTCTAGTTTTTTATCAACAAGAAGAATGTCAATCAAGAAAAAGCATACACATGTACATCTTTTTAAATGCCTTAAGAACATCCATAACTAAAGTAAAAGATAAGTGATCCGATGTAATCCAATAGGAAAATAGTTTGTCAATCCTCCTGTTTTAAGTGACAAATCAGTATACATATTTAATATAAACCAATATTAACTTTTGTTCTAACTCTCCAAAGAACATCATCTTGAGACTTTATCATGCTTTCTAAATCAATAAATATCATATGTAGATCCTTTATTTTCTATGCTTCCATCAAACCTCTTAACAAATGTATAGCCCATAGTAGATCTACCGCATGAAACCAAACTGACGGCTGGGTCACATCGCTCTATGCTCATTACTTTCTCCATAATTTTTGTATGGCACATTAACTTAATTCCTCTATAATTTGCACATCACCTTTTATTCTTAA
Organism: Cymbidium sinense; assembly: GCA_021442155.1. NCBI lineage: Eukaryota > Viridiplantae > Streptophyta > Magnoliopsida > Asparagales > Orchidaceae > Cymbidium > Cymbidium sinense. The sequence continues at coordinate 138,535,905 of CM038220.1, forward strand.
ATATAAAAAAAAACTCTTTATATTAATCTTTTCAAATAACATTAAGATAAACCAAGAAATATCTCCTAAACATTTACACTTATAATATTATCTTTCTTACATTTCATTTTCTTTAAAGTTTTCACTAACTTGAGAAATAATATAATGATAAAATAAATGATAATTTTAAACACATTAATAATGACTATAAATCTTCTCATATTAACATTTTGGTATGTAAATCCTTTTAGCATTTATTTTAGGTGTATTAATAAAATTGAATAAAACTTATAACATTGCTAGTATTTTAAAATATCGAACATCAAGGGAAGCCCCTTGTATTTTAGTAGGAATGTGAAGAACAACACAACTTTAAAAGTAATCTGTCAGCACATACGTCAGTGGTATGCCTTGCCTAACTTGTCCCACCGCATCCAACTTATCTGATCATTGCTGGCCAATCAAAACGTGTCATGACCCACGTAAGTCTTCTATTCGCCAGCGCTCACACGCGAGAGTTCCCCATCCACACGTATTCAATGAGCTGAGATTAATTTTAGTTGAAGGAGCATTGTATATCGATTAAACAGCTTTAAATTGGATTATTTTTTTTAAAGTAAGATGATATCACAATCTCATCTTTAAATCATTTACTCGTCGGCCTTTCTAACCCCTGCAAGGCTCCTTAATTTACTTGGTAATTGAGGAGAGATAATTACTCCTCTTAAATTTTATAATTTCTCTTATATGAGATATCAAATTAGTTATTTGTCCTTCCTAAAGATTAAGACTTATTCTATCTCTAATTGGGGAGAATAAAGAGGACCTAGAAAACCAAGGCAAAAATATGTTAACTAGAATTTAAAATTAAGAAATTTTTTAAAATTGTATAAATTTTTTTCCTAAAGAAATTTTTATATAACAAAAATTAATAATTTTATTATTATATTAAGAATATCCTTTTCTAATTAGAATCATGATTATAAGATAAATTATTTAAAGTTTTGCCTAAAAATGTTAAAAATCAGATGATAATTAATTTTTTTTGAGACTAAGCCATTTATGACAAATTCATTACGCATGAACGCGGTTGTGGTGATGGGAGAGAATCCCTCAATCATCCTATCACATAATTCAACACAAAATTAATTCAATAATTTTTATTTTTATACATTTTGCATTGAGATATGCTGATTAATTTTTTTTACTAGAAAATATATTATACTTTGATAGAAATCAATTGAAATTAAAATAAAGTTGTTTCTCAATAGAAATTTTAATCATTGATTGATGCTCTATAGCTTTTGGTGGTCAAAATTGATTTCATCTTCTCAGTCATCTAAGCTTATACTAAATTATCTATTCATCATCATTTGATTATAACTCTGATATCTTGTACTACATACTATTATTATAAGCATTCTAATATATTACAATAACATCATAAATTTTATTTTTATACATACAAAAGATTGTGTATATGCATGTAGAAGAAGCATTATAATTTTTTTATTATTAATAAGGAAGCATATTATCACTCCTAAATAAAAGTTCTTGCCCAACAAATCATGCACCCTTAATTTTTTTTTATTAATAAAGATATTCATTTTGGTAATTTTGTTACCCTAAACAAAAGTTCTTGCCCAACAAAAATGAAAAAAAAAACTTTTTTCTTTATTGATTAACACTTATTTATTTTGGATAATAATTTATATAGTAATAATTTAAGTTTATTATTTTTATCACACATGTTTTTTTGGTTATATATAATAATAATTTATTAAGCACTTAGAATTTAAAATTAGAATATTGACTGATAATAATGATGACATAACTTTAATTAAATATCATTAATATATTTTTTCCATTGAAATGAATAAAAGCAATTAATACCATACTCATCTTAAGATAATACTATATTTTTAAAGAAAGATTTACATACATACACAATTCTTATGCATTTAGATATCTAACACCTAAATTTAGATATTTGTTTATCTAACACTTTCCTATGCTCTTAAAAATGTGTATTTCACTTTTAAGAAGTAGTGATGATAGTATTTTCCATGATATTGAAGATTGGTGTTTTATATATGTAAAAATTAAAGTTTAGGTGTTAGATATATAAATACATAAGAATTGAGTGGTATGTCTGTAAGTCCCCCATTTTGTAATTATATTTTTAAAATTTATTTTAATCTCAAGTGACTAATATTTTAAACTCAATAACTACCAAAAGAAAAGAAAACTACAGAGAACAATAGAAAATTATTCATAGCTCCTTATAAACAAAAGTAATTTAACATTGCTAGCATTGTGAGTCTAAATGAAAGGAGTTTGTTACACTATTAGCCATGATGGAGTAAGATTGAGCACCAAGTCCCACTATTAAATCTTTAAAAAGCAATTTGTTGTAATTACGAGAATTATATTTGAACTTATTCTTATTATAGTATATTTATATATTTGCATTAGTTTTAGATAAAAATGTTTTGTTAAAACTTTTTATATTTTAGATTATATTTGTATTAAAAATTATATTAATATTTATATATTTATAATTGAAATTTCTTAATTTTAAAAAAAAAATTTAGTATACATATATCAATATTTATACTTTACATATACATATATATTCCTTAGGGGTTAATATTAATATTAATTAAATTTATAAATTTATTTATTAGAGACTTAATACCATGTCAAGCCTTAATCAATTAAATTTCTTTTATGATAATTAGATCTTAATAACTAAATTTTTGATATATTTTTTACTTTAGTATAAAATAAAATAAAATTACTATAAATTTTGCATAAAAATATGAGTTATAACTAAATCTTTAAAAGTTAAATTATAAACTATAGTGAATTTAATATTATTTTTAAATCTAGTAACTGAAAGTAGACTTTTTTACAAAATTTAATAGCTAAATGGGCCACCCTAAAAAGTGATGCTAGTTTTGCTCTTAAATTTTAGATTGAAATACATTTCTAAATCATTTATATATATATATATATATATATATATATATATATATATATATATATATATAATATATAAATTATTAAAATGTGATTAGAATTCTCATTTAAAATGAATTAGGCTCTGTGCAAGGTAGCTTCATGATGCTAGACTGATGGGAATTGTGAGTTAAAACTACTAATATATTACCTAGTGATTAGATGAATAGTGCCATGATGTCATAGCATAGACTTGGACCATAATATAGAGAGTAAGGCACATAGGTGTTGCAATGCAAAGCACTATAACGTTAGAAGTAGCTCAAAGAAACCTAAAAATAGCCAAAAGAATAGTAAAGATAATACCTAGGCACTGTATTTGCTACGTCGTGGTGCTACATTACTTTCAAATTTCATTTCAAAGATAGTAACTTCAACATTGTTGTTGCATAATTAGAGAACTTATGGCACTAGAAAGACACCGCCATGGTGCTAATGTCTCAAAGATTTTTTAGCTTGAAGATTGCAAGAAGAGCACTTAGGAGCTAGTGGATTAGCATTGTAGCACCAAATCGTCTCAATTTAGCAATAAAACAATAAGAAGAGTGCTTAAGTGTTGAAGTATCAGTGCCGAGGCACAAGAACATTGAAACCCAGCATCGTGGTATTATGGCTTGATAGATCAATTTCAAGCAGTTTCAATAGTTGGTTCGAAAAGTTGCTATTGTCGTTTAACGGAGTTAATAAAGAGAATGTGAGAGATACTTAACTATAAATAAGGGATCATTTGCAAATGAAAAGAGTTTTTACAAGTGTGTGAGTGACATATTTGTTATTGAGTATACGGTCACTTGGAGAGTGAGACTCTAAGTGAAATGTGCTAGGGTGTTGTTCCATGTATTATTTGTAATTTTCATGTTGAAGATAAAGAAGGAGAAAATCTAGTAGAAGGTGATTTAGAACGGGAGGCAAAAGACTAGGATTAAGAACTTAAAGTACTTGAATCTCTCTTTCTTACATTTTGATTATCTCAAATATTCTCTAATATTTATGACATGCTAATATTCTCTTCTTTATGTATAATGAATAACTAAATTATTAGTATTCTAGATTTGCAATTATCTTGTATTATTTTAAGTGATATTGTGATGTGAGTTTTAAGAAAATTATGTGTTTCAATGTTATTGTCATTCCACCTTTCTCAGAATTTTATTTACTTATGATCTAATCAATTACAATATTAAAACATGCGTGATCGATATAAAGATATCAGAAGAATCCTAATTGTTGCGTTCTAGAAAACCAGTTGCTGTTGAGTGAAAGTTTACGCCTTAGCTTTGTTGTGAAATCCATCACACACACAGGTATTTAAAGAGTGAACAAGAAAACTCCAGAATTTTTACGTGAAAAACCTCGAAAAGAGGGAAAAAACCACGGGGCCTAGCCCAGTAAAAATCTTCCACTATGTATCTGTTTCAGAGTACAAAATCTTCCGATAACGGATTACAGATTGAGGGAACAACAACTATGTACGCTCGGATGATTGAAGGAAGTAGATGATAGTGAATGCGAGGACATCGACCGATGATCATCATGATGGAGACCGATGATGGTGAGGATCGATGGCGGCGAGGGCGTGGTTAACCGCCGAGTGGTGGCAGGATTATGCATGGAGAATCTTCAAGCTTTAGAGCTCTCTCCTCTCTCTTGCTTGGCCTCCCCTCATATGAGGAATGAGAGGCTATTTATAGATTATAGGAGTGACGTCTCTATAAATACATGCAAAATCGGAACCACTCCTCTCCATCAGATGGCTCATGATGATTCTCTTGATCATATGATATATTTTGTGTATTTGAATGGTCAAATGAAGTCAGAATTTTGAGATCTTGGGCTCGTTAGATCCGGCTCGTCGAGACGCTCGATTTGACTATAAACACTCCATATTTGAGAGTTATTTAGAGATTTAACTGACATCCCAGAGTTTCCAAGGATATTTTAAGTGCTTGATCTCAACCAGTTTCAACTTCGGATCAACTAGCATCAAGATTTGTGCTTCGACTAGTAGTATTTTAAGTACCATATCACTAATATAATAATTAGAAAGAGCAGACAAAAATTTTAAATATATATAGACATGATATTTAGAGATTTGCAATCATATAAAAAGAAGAATATAATGTAATCATTTATTTTAATTTATATATATATACAAATATAACTAATTTATTATAGTGATTAAGTCTTTTAGATCTAGGCATAAAAGAAAAGATAAAAATGCTCTTAACTCACAATTACAAAATTTAAACTTACAATTATATTTTTCTTAAAGTCTTCAAGATATTTTAAATTCAGAGTGCATTTCTAAAAAAATAAAAAATAAAAATTCAAAGAAAAATAATTTTTAGTAGTTTAAATTTTTTTATTTTTTTGACTTGTTGGATAAAAACTAAGTTAATATAAAATTAATAATGAACTTTTAAAAATTAATAAAAAATATTATAAAAATAATATTTAACTCATCATTATATTATTTGAACTATATATACACTTACAAATCTATGTAAGATAAGCCTTAATATTATATGGCAACCTAATTTTGAAATGAAAAAAAAATAGATTTTTCATTTAAAAAATAAGAACAATCACTAAAAAGCAGATCTTATAAATAAAAAAGATCTACTGTGTGGAACATTCATAATAAAATATAATTGTCAATTTCTTTCTCTAAAAACATTAAATCAATGTGTCATAAGTTTAATCTAATCAGAATAATTTTTAGTCATTAAATTTATTTTGAGATGAATATGATATATAATTAATCAATTAAAATAATCATATTTATTTTAAAATAAAAGTACGAAATAAATTATGATCAATTGTGAATATTTTTTTATTGATGATCTCAACGCTGTAACATGCAATTGGCGTAGTAGATGACCTCATACACGTCAAACACGATTGTTGACCGTTAAACTTTTCAAACTGTCGCTTCCAAAAGTTTGCTTCTTCGCACCACGACCCCCTTTCAATCTCTCTTCAACACTACAAAGATCTATATAATTCGCTGCCCACACAATTGATTAAACTCAAAAACCTTGAATTTTTAAGTTTGATCAATTACTCATCTCGACTGTCTAAACACATTCGTCGAAATCCATGATCTCTAGCCACTCCCTTTCGATGTCCGCCCAAACACATTCGTTGAAATCCATCAATGGCTGTAGTGGCTCCTCCTTCTTTGGAAGAATATATGGAAGACTCTCACTGAAGAAGCCTAACAAAGTTCCTTCACCTCCTCTGCTACATCGGCCACTGCGGGAATCACCTTTCCGAGGGAGCACATTTGACTCAGTCTTTCTTCGACGAAAACGGCGACGGTAAGATCTCAGCTTCGGAGCTCTGCAAATGCTTGCAAAGCGTCGGTGAGGAGCTATCACCGGCAGATATTGAGGCTTTCCTGAAGTCGTGGGATGTTGACGGCGATGACAAGATGGCCTACGAGGATTTTTTGAAGCTGGTGGAAGTGGAGGAAGATGAGAAAAGGGAGAGGATTCTAAAGGAAGCGTTCGCAGCCTTCGCGATGGACGGAAAGGGCAGCATCACGGAGAGAAGCCTTCAATTGGCACTGCGGAGGTTGGGGGAGGAGAAGAGCGCGGAGGAATGCAGAGATATGATAAAGAAGTTTGATCTCAATGGCGATGGGGTCATTTGCTTTGAAGAATTTAAGCTTATGATGCTTTAAGAATTATAGCCAGTTAATTGCCAGGTGTTAGAACTTTGATTTGAAGATAACTTGATTATATATTAATGAGTTGCAAGTATTAATAGCTAAGACTTGTGTGTGCACACTGAACAGTTTGTAGTGCTAGTTTCATTAATTAGACTTGTTTCATATTTCCGTTGATAAAAATTATGTAAAATGATAAATTATATATATAAGAGGAGAATAAAATAACAATTTAAAAATTTATACATGATCTGAATTACTTTTGTTTAGACTTGGGACAGATGTAATATCTCATATGAATATTGTAATTTTTATTATATCACTATATTGTAAAATAGTTCAAATTAAAAGGATGGCATAAATAATTGACCAAACATGATCTAAAATGTATATGATTATTTGTGTAATGGAGCTTAATCAGTTCTATTATCCTTACAATGGGCAATATTTCCAACCTTTAACTATTTATTTTTCCCATGGATTCAAGTTGGTACTAATAAACAAACAAATTGAATGCAAAAGGTGTTTGAACCTTTTGTTCACTATTCTAGTAATCAAATAATTAATTGATTACAAGGACATCCTCCCCACTCAGTGCCCTAGCGCCCCTCTTGGTGATCTCCATTATTATCGTCGTTACATTTCTCTCGAGCCAGGGGTTTCTCTTCTTCTCCTTTCTCTCTTGCTTCTTCTGCCGCTATCTGACTTTTTCACCGCCCCTCCTCGACAATTTCGCTCGCTCTGTTTTCGTTGCCTGATATCAAAATAGAGTGCTAGTGCTTGTGCTGGTATGTCATACTTTTAACTATGGATTCAACGGTGGCTCCCCCGTGGGGGAATCCAACCCTATCTCGTCCGGCTACGACAAATAAGGATTCGACAGGGAAAAATGGTACTAATCCTATCATAGCTTCTAAATCATTTAGGGATGTTCTTGCTAGTAAAGCGAATAACGCCGGTGAGTCAATTGATTTCGTTTCTACTACATTTCGGGGTGTACCCGCTGTTATGTGTTCTGATATTATGGTGGAAAAATTGGCTAAGCCTTATGAGTTTGCTTTGGTTGGTAAATTTGCTCTTCGTCGCCCGTCTATGGAGAATATCCGAAGTTTTTTTCATTTCTGAAATTGACAGGTGTTTTTTCGGTGGGTTTAATTGATTCTCGACATGTTTTGATTCAATTGGCTAACGATTTGGATTACTCTCGTGTTTTTGCAAGACGTTCTTATTATGTGTTCAATTGCCAAATGCATTTATTGAAATGGACTCCCTTTTTGACATTAAAGAAGAATCTCCTATTGTTCCAGTTTGGTTGTCTATCCCTAACCTTCGTGTGCATTTCTTTAAACCGATATCGGTGGCTGCCGTTGACCTCTCAATTGGATCAAACTCACGCTTCAAGCTCTAGACCTTCTATTGCCTGTGTTCTTGTGGAAGTGAAAATTACTAAAAAAATATCCTAAGAAAATTTGGATAGGATCAGAAAAATATGGATATTAGCAAAAAGTAGAATTTGAAAAATTTCTATATTTTGTTCACATTGCAAAATTCATGGACATGATTTTGCTGGGTGTTTTGTAGCTCATCTGTATTTAAAAAAAAATTCTTTGGTCTCCAAATCTACTCTTGGTACTAAGGACATTTTGAATGAAACATCAAAGGAGACGGCCACTCAAATAACTGAAAAAAATGAGCCCCAAACGTTTAGGCATAAAACTGATCCCAAGTTGAATATGGCTGATCAATCCCTCATAAGCACAAATCTAATGAAGGATCAATTTCCTCATGGTGGATCCAAGTCTCAAATCCAAAATAGCGATATTAATGTTTCCAATTCTGATTCAGGATCTCCTCTTGTTACTGTTTCTCTTAATAATGCTAATTGTATTGCTATGTCATCTCCAATAGCCTAAGATCAGTTGAATGATAAGGTTTGTTTGGAGGAGGTGCAATATTTAGAGATAACTTCCACCCCGGATCTAAGGGTTTGTGCTCTGCCTCATTCTAACCCATCATCCAATTCTTTTGCTAACGTGGACCAAAATCTAGAACCTAAGATGCATCAGGAGATGAACAATGAGTTGGAAGAAAGAGATCTGATAGTTAATCTTCAGACATCTACAGGTAATAAACAATTAATTGGAATTTCTTTATCGGATGGTGAGGCTGTTGATTTGGAAAATGATTTTCCTATTATCTCAAAAAGGAAAAACAAATCACATAAATTTAAATCTCATATCTATGCCAGAATTACTAGAAATGGCTCTTCTCGTCTTAAGTAATGGTCTCTTTCTTGATTTGGAATGCGAGAGGGATAGGCTCTCTCTCTCTGTTCTTAATAGACTTAGAAATTTAGTTCGCATTCATAACATTTCTTTTCTGATAATTTTGGAACCCTTTATCCTTCCTTCTAACATCCAATCTAATAGAAGTTATAGACTTAGAATGATTGGCTTAGAATGATTGGCTTTAGTAGTTTTTTCGCGAACTCAAGTAATAAAATTTGGATATTTTGAAAAAAATCCTTTTGCATTCCATATTATTTAGGACCTTCACCAGGTCGTGAATACTAAAATCTCCTGTGGCAATTGGTCCTGCTTTGGATCTTTTGTCTATGCTTCATGCAACAGGTATGGTAGAAGGAACCTATGGGATGATCTGATTAATTTCTCGACCTCGATTAATGCTCCCTGGTTTGTGGGTGGGGATTTTAATATTATTGCTTCCTCGACAGAATGAAGGAAATGTATTATTATATAAAATTAAAAAATTTATGATGATAATTAATTATTTATGACTTAAGTATAAGGATGCGTGGTATTTGCTTGAGTTATAAATTTTTTATGACATTAAAAGCTAACTCAAGAATGCATAAATATTATAAAATTTTTTAATTTTATATAAAAAGATTATTAAATTTTAAAAATAAAATTTATCTTTTTATATATATATATAAATAAATATATTTTAAATATAAAACTTAGATATTTATTAAAAAAAAGGCTAATTAAACATTGAGGCCTCGGAATCCGCCCTCCTTATTTAAACCCAACAAAAGTGTAAAATTAACTTTTTTTTTATAATAAATTTATTATATATTTTAAACATACCCGGCCTAACAGAGAACTCTATCTTGTATTTTTACATATTTAAATTTAAATTTTCATATTTACATAAATATTATAAATTTTTTTAATTTTATATAAAAAATGATTATTAAATTTTAAAAATAAAATTGATCTTTTTATGTATATAAAAATAAATATATTTTAAATATAAAATTTAGATATTTATTAAAAAAAGACTAATTAAAGTTGAGATCTCAGAATCCGCGCTCCTTATCTAAACACAACAAAATTATAAAATTAGCTTATATATATATATATATATATATATATATATATATATATATATATATATATATATATATATATATATATATATATATATATATATATATATATATATATATATATATATATATATAGGTCTCTGATTTAGCAGGCTGACATTGATCAAATACAGTCATGGTATTAAATAGGAGACTGTGTCTACTTTTAAATTTTTTTTTAATATCTAATATGTTAATTATGTTTTTAAAGGGAGGTGGCCTTGAGGAAAATAAAGGTCAAACGATCCAGCTCATGCGACGCTAAATTCATATCTCAGATTTCGAGTTAAGCAAAGTATTTTAAAATTATAACTAGAAGCCTACTCATCCTCTTCGTCGGCTCGTGGCATCCCGCGGCAGCGTCGATATTTTAAACTTGAGTTATAAACGAAGAGAACAAATTCGCCAGACAGATAATAATCAGACAGCTCTGTATTCATGCGCATTCAATTTATCGGTGTACTGATCCGCAGGTGAGGTGGGAAGCACCTTACAATAAAATTTTTTATTATATTTATTTCTTTTAATTAGTAATTGAGATTATTTAATTTAAATTGAAATATTTTCACACAAATTTCATAATAATAAGTTTTTTTAGTGAAGCCTAAAAAAATAAAATTATTAATCTTTATGATTATGAATCCACTTAGAAAAAGTTTATCACCTAAAGTATTTCATGAGCATATGGCTCGTATGAGTGTGATTTACTTTAATGATATACTAACATAGTGAAAGTTTAATTATGATATTCAATATTATAAATATATTTTTTATCAGAATAAAATATTATTATTATCTTATAGTTGAAAACTCTGAAATAAAGTTATGTAATTTCAATTATAATTTAGCATAATTAAATGAAACTATATTTATAACTCTTTTGAGTTATAATATATGATCAATTAGAAATATATATGATATATAAACACATTATATGAAATTTTCATGCTATACATCCACACTTGATCTTTGTCATTAATCACATTGATTTAATGATCACTGATGAGTCTTATTATAGAAAAATTATAGCAAAGATCACTTTGATTTTTTGCTAATGTTATTAATGAACTAGATTGTTTAAAGATATTCCTCTTTGAAGATAGCAAGTATTGAGCTCTTAAAGTATTTCGTGTATGTATCAAGCATATATGTGGCTCAAATTGAAAGAATTGTTGGAATTTGAATGTGAATTCACATATGAATTTAATTATACATTAGGTGTTATCTTATTTTTAAGCATATTAATTTTGTGAACAAATAAAGATTAATAATAATTTTTAGGCTTTTGAGATACCTTATTAATTGTGTATGAAATTATTATGTGTAGAGATGAGATATTTTACTTATTTTTATGATGGGCTGAAATAAAATGAGATGTACTCAAGTATAAATAATTTCATGGTACCCATTCTAAAGATGTTGGTCCTTATTTTTTTCTCACGTCCCATCTTAAGTGAAAAGAAGGCTCTCTCTCTCTCTCTCTCTCTCTCTCTCTCTCTCTCAAGAACATCACTTTAGAAGTGGAAGACCAAAATTCTCGCATTAGCTCTTCCATGGATTTAGGTACGCTTCCGATTAATTCTCCTTGATGATTTGACATGAGATTTGGGCTAGATAAATTTATTTTATCTTTATATGTTTCCTACAATTGGTATCTCATATGTTTCTTACAATCTTCACATGTATTAATGTTTTAACTTCAAGCTCATACTTCTTCATAAATCATTTTGTCTATTGCATATCACATTCTAACATCATATCCTTTTAATGTGTTGAATTAATGATATAAATATATCTGGTCATGATAATCAGTTGATACATTAAATATAAGTTTATAATTTATCAAATGCGTAACAATTAATAATTTTGAAAGGCACATGTAGCCCTGCCAAAAGATTTATCAACATTTGCGATGAAAGAATGAAATTTTATAGTATATTAATTTGGTACTTCCTTGATTTCATATACATGTCTGCCAAACATATCCACATTATAGATTTGAGGATTACATGCATTTCTTATAATATTAATATAAAATTCTAGCTCAAAAAATTATGGACTCTTTTAATACTACATGCATGTATTATTGACTCTTTTAATACTGCTTCTTAATGATTTACCATGAGTTGATAGAGGTAAATATTAACATTATTGCATGTATAAGTATTATAATTTTCAAGAAAGCATATATAATCTTATTAGAAAATACATTTAACACTTGTGAAAAATATAAATTTTGAGAAAATTTTTTACACTATTAATAAGTTCATTCTATGCTGATCATTACTACATAATTGATAGTAAAATTTCTCTTGATTAATTCCATAAAATTTATTAACATTTATTATATAAGCATAAAATTTTATAGTATGTTCATAACAATAAAGCCCATTCAATCATTATCAGTTTTAAAATCACTCAATTCTATCATACAAAAAGTTACTTCTATAAACTGATCATTAAGTCATAAATAATGATGAAATATAAATAAAGTTGTATTTGATTTTGTTTCTATTTGTGCCATTATAAAAATAATTCTTCCTATATTTTGATGATTTTTAAGCATGCCATTAAATATTTGTTATTATTTTCACTAATGAAAGAAATTCATCTTCATAAAGTCACTAAAATTTTTCTCTCCAATTGTTGAGGAGACTACACATCACATAAACATGACTTTAAATCCATCATTTTTTGTAAGGATATTCATCAGATATTTAGCATTTATTTTAGAGATTCATTATATTTATGAATAAGAACCTCTTGTTATCAATTAACATTTAATAGGCTCATCATTTAAACATTCAATGAGATGAAACTTGATTATCAAGTATTTCTCCCTCTCAGCATTTTTATTATCATTTCTTAATGTAAACGATCTTTATTAGATTGACCTTGAACTTTGTTTCTTTTTTCTTTCACATTCAAATTGTAATTCAAACTAATCCTATAAAATTTAATAATATCATTGGATGTTTTAAATTATGATTTTTAAATCATGATATTGATTCTACATTTAGGTTTGGATATAGTAGATTGTCACTCATTTTACTCAATGATAATAATATTTATTGATTCAAAAACCCATTTACACTCATTATTCAAATATCTTGCAAGTGCATCACTATTCATTATACCAATAAGCCACATCACAATCCATATAGAAGGTCTTTATATTAATTTTCAATTGTTTTTATAAGATAAAAATTCAATCAAGATATCTTTACCTAATAATAAGTGGTGGTAAAGAGAGGGATGAGATGATAGAAAGGGATGACAAAGAGGGGCTAGGTGTTAGAGATAGGTGATCAGATGAAAAGATTGTTATAACCAATGGCTGATTATCATTTACTAAGGTTGATCGCTTTAGGGAGGAGGCTTTGTTGGTATGGTAATAGTAAGAAAATGCAAAGTCAACCTAGATAAAAGTAAGATTTTTTAGTTCATTTATCTTAGTTCCTTATAAATAGTCTTAGTTGGTTGCAAAGACCATTGGAAATAGGCTATAGATGATCGACCATTTGATAAGTTATACATGGTTCAATTTGATAAGAGCTTGTTTATGATCGTTTGTTTAACTAAACAACAAGCTTGAATAATTTTATGAATACTTAATTGTTAAAAGAATAAGCTTAAATAGCTCATTGCTTGAATTGTTTATGATTATAAATAATATTATTTAAAATTCATGAACAGCCTCGTTCATAAACTCGATTATGTTATAATAAGAAGCTCAATATAATATTTGATTCAAAGATTAAGTAAGGCTTGATAAAACCCTTGTTTATGGCTCATTTAGAATCATTTGAATTATATCTTTTATTTGGGCATTTTATTCCACATAATTTGAATGCAATATAGTGGTGTTGTTTATAAAATCTAAAGGAGAAGGTTAAACCATTGAGCTTAAAACTCATATGACCTTGTGGGAAGTTGTTTGAAACCATGTTTAAAAAAATTAATAAACTTTTGAAAGAACTAGCTTGTTATAAGATGAGATTTAAAACTTGTTAAATTAAAATTTTATTTTATTTTTAACATAAAAAAAGATGGTTCATTAATGCTCAATAGGCTTATCTCAATTAAGGCTCGTTTATATTTTCAAATGAGCTATTCTTTTAAATCTTGATTTAGGCTCATTTATATTTTCAAACAAGTTGATTGTTTAAAGTTCATTGATAAAAAAATGGATCCAACTTGAGTTAAGCTCAAAATAAGCTTGAACAAATATAAATCTAAAAGAGTTTAACTTGAACATTATCAAAAAAGCTAAAATTGAGGTCAATTGGTTAACAAGTACAACTCGAACAACCTCACAATCGACTTAGCTCACCTCATTTGAAGCCTTAATTACAAAGGTATATTTATTAAGACTAGCTGCAATGGCAATCACAAATTTTATTGCAAGAGGAATACATATTCAAACAAACTTTTTAATAATATACCTATAATTATTTTATTAGACTTATCTATTCATATAAATCTTAGTCTTACCCTAAAGTTAGGGTATAACATTTAAAACTAATTTTCTTATCACATATACATATTTAGTATTAAGAGGCCGTTTGGAATCACTTTTGCATTTTATATTTATATTTATATTTTATTTTGTTTAAGTTTTTATTTAAAATAAAATATATTTGATGATGATGATTATTTTTAAAACACTCAAGAGATCTAAAAATTATTTTAAATATTTTTTTTTAAAATATTATTTATTTTATATATAAAAATTCTTAAGAAATACACTAAACAAATACATTTTAAAAATAATATATAATAAAAAATACAAAATAAATTTTTCTCAAGTAGGCATTATGTTATCAACTTTATGTTACTGATATTGAGTTTTAGAATTGGTGGGCATTTATCTTCTAATTAATAAGCATCCTAAACTAACTCCTTTTATCTTCACTTAAAATAATTTTCTTACAAATTTCAGTTCAATTTTATCCTATAAAAATAATTTTCAAACTAATCAATAAAATTCTTAAAATACACTTTTTCGTTTCACATATAAGATAATTTAGTTTAATGGTTGAAAACTTAGACTTCTAATTAATAGATCTCAGAGTTCAAATTATTGCATGCATTATGAGTATATTTATGATTAAATTGCTCAAATGTTTAAAAAAAATACATTTTTGAAAAGAAGAAAAGATATTTACAGTGTAAAAGTCAAAGAAATTAATAAAATAATATTAACCTTGACCTCTCCAAATTATGCACACACACGGTCCTACGAGCTTGCAACGCGTCAACACTCTTCTAATTAAATAAGCTTTTACAGTAGTTAACTACTACTCACAGCCTTGAATGCCTCGAAACAAATGGCGACATCAAACCTCTTTATCATAACGCTACATTCATTTACGCTGTTGTCTTCTCCCAGCCGCCTCAGTGCCTGAGGCTTCACTCCGTGATGCAGTCGCTTTTCCCCATCTCATAGGCTGAAAACGCTTCCGTGACGGTCCTTTTCCTTTCCTCCTTTTCCTCCATATCCAGCAGCTTGACAGAGTCAACGATAGCCTCTGCCTCTGCCAGCGACAGTTCCTACCCGACCCTCTGCAAGCAGCTGCACCGTCTGCAGCCGAAATCTTACCGTTGCCATCATCATAGAGTAAAGTATTTTTTTTAAACTTTAATGACAACTATAGGTACACATTAATGTGATTCAAACGTACACATCTTGTACTTTCAGTTCGTGGCATTCAACGGCTTTGGTGATTGTTGCGTGCTAAAAAGTTAGTTATGATAGAGTGAAAATTTACGCCTTAGGCTTGTTATGAAATCCAACAACGTATTTAAAGTGAAACAAAAAACTGGAATTTTACGTGGAAAATCGAAAGAGGAAAAATCATGGCAGAATCTTCCACTATGTATTTGTTTGAGTACAAAATTTCCGATAACGGATTACAAAATTATACAGGAAGAGCGATGAATCCGAGAATCGATAGCGATATATAGTCACGTTCGGTTGTAGCATTCTTAGTGGTAGCGAGATGATGATCAACGGGGATCGACGACGATGAAAGTCATCATGATGGTGACCAAGCGGAGATTGGCAACGCGAGGATCGATGGCGAGTAGATGGCTGGTGGTTGACAACCGTCCAGTGGTAACGGTGTCTTGGATGATTTTCAAGCTTTAGAGCTCTCTCTCTATATGAGAATGAGAGAGGTATTTATAGATGGAGGAGTGGTGTCTGCAATAAGCCATCTGCAAAATCGAACCACTCCCTGATGGATGGCTGAAATGATTCTTTGATCATTTGATGTATTTTAAGTATTTGAATGCTCAAATGAATTATGAGATCTTAGGCTTGTTAGATCCGGCTCGTCAAAACGCTCGATTTGACTATAAACACTCCATGTTTAAGAGTTTTTTAGGGATTTAACTGATATCCCAAAGTTTCTGATGATATTTTAAGTCTTGATCTCACTAATTTCAAGGATCAACTTGCTTTTGACATCAAGATTCGTCTTTTGGTAGAATTTTCGTCATATCGATTGATAGTTATAAAGCAGAGAAAGTGAGAAAATGAGTACAATAAACGCTTGGATGATAATCAGGTTGTCTTGAATGCGAGCCCAATTATCTTTATAAATCGATAATTTTGTGTGTTATGCATGTGATTCTCTTTATATTAATTTATTTTGATTTAACAATTGAGATTATTTAATTTAGGTGATGATTTTCTAGCAAATATTTATTTTTGTTAAATTTAATGACATATTTTATTTGTATTTATAAAAAATATATAAAATTTAATAGATTGGTCATATATTTTATATATGATAAAGTTAATCTGAATGTTATGAAATTTCTTCTGACTAACTATAGTTAAGTTGGGATGGCCTTACCCAATTTTATATATTTGTTAAAACATGGGAGAAGCGGTAATCTTACTGGTAGCCGAAGGGAAGGAAGTTGTGGGCTGAACTGGAGGTCAGTTTTCTCAATCCATCCCTCATGTTTTTTCCCTCTCTCACCCCAGCTTAGCTATCGGCCAGCCTCATCTCTCTTTCCCCAACTTTTTCACATGGATCTTTGTGGATCTCTATTGTTCATATGTCTTGAAACCGGATCAATAGAAATTGATCCATGGCATGGATCCATCTATCTATAGAAGATCTAGATCTCTATCATCATCTATTTTTCTATAGAGAAGAACCTTCGAAGCCTGTCTTGTTATCCGACGATGTCCGCTGGGCGAAAGGGGCCACCATTCTCTTTCTTTTGTTCCGATCATTTCTCCATATCATTCCCTTTGGCCGGGTTGGTTCATTTCCTCCTCCTATCTACGCAATTCTATGTCTTCGTTCGTGATCATCTTTCTCGGTGATCTTCGAGGAAGAAGATCTCGCATCCATGAGTAACAATGAAAAAAATAATCCCAACGGATCCGAAGAAGAGTTGGACTACGGGCTCATGCTCGAACGGTTAGGTCAATCAAAGAAAAACCAAACTTCTATTTCTGGCCTACCCAAAAAAACTCTTGCTCGAACTCGATTCGAGCTTGAAAAGCGACATATGATCATCTACTTGATGTGAGAATCACTCCCGTGGCTGGATCCACTTGGTTCACCGTTAGCCTCTACCCTCGCCATTTCAGGGTCTTCAATGGGTGGGTCTTAGGTCACTATTGGTTGGTCTGACATGCGTTAAAAAAGGAATTAGGCCATGGGGAGAGAAAGTCACAGTGATGGGCCTCTATTCTCATCAAAGAGAGCCCCTAGTGAAGGTAGAAGGAAGGACCCTATGAAAGAAAAGAGAAAAGAAAAAGTCTATAAGCTAGTGAGAAATAGAGCATTTTTGAATGGAAGATTAGATGAAAGGCGATGAGCTTATTTCTGAACTAGAAATTCCATTTGATCTAAAACCAAAACTACCGGGCGGGAGGATAACTTCCACTTTCAAAGGCGAGAGGGGGAGGAAAGCTATTTCAGTTTCCACAAGCCTACCATCGAAAGAAACTGGTTAGCAACTTCTTCTCTCTTTTCCAACTACCGCCTATAGAATTCTATCAAATGGAACCGGTAGTTTCACTTATTGTTGAATAAGGGACTTGACTAGTACACGAAGACTGCCAAAAGCAGTAATGTCACTAAAAATCAAAATCCCTCCTATCCTACAAGGAGAAGTCAAGAGAGTCCTACCAAAGAATGAGAGAAGAATAGAATGACAGAGACTTATAGATTACCAATAGACTTCAACTCGATTGATTTCATACATATTGAAGCTATTTAGACTCTTTCCTAATCGAACATGAACTTTTCTAAAAAAGACAACTAGAAACCTATACACTACTGAAACGCTTCTTAGATAAAAAAATGGCAAAGTGAAGTGCTAGTTTCACAACCTGGCTTCACTCCTTTGCCTTTTGCTATAGCCCTGCTCTTGTCAGCTAGGTTGCTTCTGACATTACCAACGAAGCCTACCTTTTTTTAGAGTCTCAAAAGGCATCTAGTCTTTTGCAAAATCAGAATGGAGGTTTCATTTCAATGACTTGAATTTGCAGGTAATGAGGCCTCGATGGGAGGGTCACTCCTACTTACTTTAGAATAGAAATAGAGAAAGAAGTGGGATTTTCACTCATCTTTTATCTTTCCCTAACGAGTGAAGAAAAAAGAGTGGATGGAAACGAGTGTTTTTAGTGTGCCCCATCAGCTAGCAGAGAAGATCTAGCTATATGTCTAAGTGAGCAACAATTCTTTTTCCAAGTGCATCACCTTCGAATTGGCCAATTTTGAGTTGTTGTTCCACTCAGTTTTTGTTTTGTTCTCAATTAGAAAATAGAATGATCATAAGGAGGAGAATCATATACCAAATTGTTTTCAAGATTAGAAAATAAACCTGGTGAAAAAATTCTCAATAAACAATCCACTTGGTCTCTTTTTTCTCTTTGGGGGGGATTTTTTTCATTCAGGAGGAGGAAGCCTGTGTTAGAAAGTAAAGTCCTATTCCATAACATGTTCTAGTTTCAGAAAAAACTCAGATACTCTGGGATCTTTTTCGTGGTCTCTATGTATATGGTCTATGCATGGGCTAAGCTTGCATTCTATTTAGATGTGGCAGGAATGAATTTCACTCCACCAAGTAGTTCTAACCTTTGAGAATGAAACATCCAGAGTAACACATTCATGTATAAAAAAATATATAGAGATTGGCGTTGCCAACTAGGATGGAATTTGAAAATGTTGAACTGCTTGATGACGAAACCAAAAGAAAGAAACATATTCTTTTTAGAATAAACCAGCTAGAGGAAGGGTCGTAGTCATTATCAATGGTTGAAAGCCCCTTTCTGCTCTACCTCTTCACTAAGAAAATCATATTTCCGGTCCTGTATAAAACATGAAATACAAAATGAGAAAATTCTATCGTCATACGGAGTCAAAACATTTTTCAAAAGAAAAGTGCTTCACGCCTGGCTTAACTTTCAAACATTATGGGAAGACCCAGATTGGATTACCTTACCTTGTGTCTATTGAAGATGAAAAGGCAGACAACTTACGTTCGAAGATACATAGTCTTTATACCACTCCTTTTTTTTTTTCATTTTGTGCAATGCAAATAGAGAAAGAACTTGACCTGTATCTTGACTTTAGTCTCCCCAGTCAAACAAGATATTCTGGATGTTTAGAGCAGTCATGATCTACTAAAGAATGTCTGCTGGAATAGAAAAAGAAGTAGCTAGCTGGTAATTCTATGGTGCTGCTCTTGATGAGGAGATATGCTGAGATGATGGAAATTACATAAAAGAAAGAAGCTTGATGAAGGTTGAAGTGGTATGCCTTCCTTTTTTTTTTCTTTGCTTGGTATTTCTTATGGCTATGCTGGCCAATCTGGTTACCATAATAAGAATAGAAAAAAAAAAGATTCTCTGGGAGCGTAAGCTTCTTATTGTTCAAGTTTCGGATGGAACTCCAGAGAAACTTGTATACTGCTCTTATCTTCCTCCTCTGATGCATCCATCTCTCTAAACTAATCCTATGAAGAGAAGAAAACTAGCGCCTCTATAAAAAGGTCTTTGTTGATCTCATCCATGTGCATCAAAACAAAAAGATGGGTTGCACTACATAATAGCTTTGCTCAACTCAGGCTAGGGTAGCTGCATCTTGAAATGAAAGTCTTACTAAAAGAAAAAGAAAGTCGTCCAATTTCAATTGAATACTATACTACCTAAAAAGGTTGAGGCATTCTGTGATAAGCTAGTTGCTATTCGCCTATTCCTGTTTACAATTCAGACAAGGTGTTTTTTCATTCTCAATTAGACTCAGCAGTCTGGGAGAACAGAAAACATGTTATGTCAGTCAAAACTCTCCTCCTATTCATTTCCTGAATATTCTAAGTTGCGCCTCTTCTAGCCTCTTGATACTCGATAATGCTGTGAATGAGTTTATGATCGAACAAAGAAAGATCCGAGCTAGTAAGCCAAAGCCAATAAGACTCCATATTTCTTCTGCTTTTGTCAATACAACTTTTTACTACCTTGGATGAAAAAAACCTACCTACTCGAATGCCCGAACCGAGTTTCTGATGAAAAGCGTAGAGCATTGATTTACCGTTCCAAAGCTAATAGTTCCTATTAGGAAGTAGAGGGAATTGATTGCTGGTTGGAGATGCTTGCTTGTGTGCCTTCCATACTTTTAGAGCTAACCACCAAAGGCACTAGAAAAAGCAAGACCCGCAGCGAGAGCCTTCATGAAGTTTTCTATTACTGTGTCAGGTCTCTCACATTATTCTATTTCCAGAGAAAGCAAGAGAGGGAGAAACTAACGCCTTAGTAAAGAGAGTTGTATGCTAGAAAACTCTTAAAGGGATTTGGCATGAAGGATGCCAAAGCGGCCATTGACCTTGGTGGCAAATTGACACAGAATTCAGGCACGCATGAGGTTGATGCTACTTTCTGAAGAAAGGAGTGATGTGATGATCATGAGAATTTTCTCTATCTCGCACACACTGGACCAAAAATTGCCTTTGCAGTTGGATTTATAAGCAAGTTTATGCAGTCTCCACAAGAGACCCAGACAACTCAAAGGATTTTTTGAGATGTAAACGGAACATTGTCTTTTCTTTGAAGTTTTAGAGAGAGATATCTAAACATGCATGGTAGGAATCGCACTGAACTTATCAACCATTGAAATCCCTTTTTGGATTACTGATCGACTATCTCTCTCGATCCGGATCCATAATGTATGGCATTGGCTGGGGGATCCAATACAAAGATAGATGGCGCAAGTAGAGTGTCAATTGATTTAGATTAGTCATCTTCCTCTGATCAAAGAGATTGATCGTCTAGGTCCCTCCCACCTAGTCAGAGAAGTATAGAGGTATGAAACTTCTACCTGATGGATTCGAAGTGAAGATTCGAGCTATCCCTTTCACTGTATAAGTTCCACTATTGCCTTTCACTGAGGTCGAATGCACAATAATGATTCCCCCTCTTGAAACCACTCTGGTGTTAGCTTAGGTAGATCCTTCCAACTCATCTATCATCTTGGCCCTATTACGTAGGGGGGCTGATCATAGAGTTAGTAGTAGTAGGAACGGATGAAGATTTTTCCGTCCATGAGCCGCCATTGCCAATGCTTAGAGCTTCGGGCTCCATTTTCTTAGCAATCTCCACCGAGTGACCATCTCGACTGACTTGACTTTGACCGCCCGATCACTGGTCAATGAAAACCCTAGATCCTTAGCTTCTGGTTGCTACTGAGGACTACTCCTTGCTCTTTGCTTTCTTGTTGGATGGGAAAGAAGAAGGTTAGACTATCTATGGACAGTGAAACCTATGATTGAGGTATTTTTTAGTTTGATAGCATACAATATGAAAAGAGAGTCATTTTGTAATCTGAGAAAATATGTGTGAAAAAAGTCACTTTTTATGAAAAAAAGCAGCTCACTTAGAATCCACTTTTCCTGGACCTGATAAAGCACCAACCCAACCAGCTCAGACCGAGTCAGTGGTACCCACGTTCTTCCGTTCGTGAGGTTGACTTCCTTATGCATCTCGACTAAGGTATCACAAACGCATTTCCCTTATGCATGTAGCCATTGAATAGGTTATCTGGGGGTGGGTTGATTATATACTATTCGCCTTCCTTCTTGAACCTTTTGGTATGTCTTGCCCCATAATTAGAAACTATAGATCAGATCCACCGGAATGAGAAACTCCATCCGACTGCAGAGTCGGACTTATCCACCTCAAGGATTCATGGAATTTCCATTTTTCATTTAGTTGGGGAAATCTACCAAAGCTAGTAGATAGATAGACTCATTTCCGCTAAGGGAGAGCAAGAAACTAAAGAAAATGATTGTTTTTTCATCAACTTGGTACTCAGAGTCCTCTCACTACTAACCAGCAGACATCATCACATGGCTAGGTCTTACCAGTATCAACAACGAGAAAAAAACCAAATGGAGAAACAACAACTCACTATGGCTCTTGGCCGAGACAACGCCCCTAGGCGTAGGGGAGATGAGCAACAAGGAATGCCTAGACGGCCCCGTCAGTAAGTAAGTAGATCGAGAGGGTTCCTTTCCCCGAAGATGGGTAATATGTTCTCATACAATGTTGTTCTAACTTTCTTCTATAGGGCCTACTGGATCCCAGTCCGTAGAGAACAAGATAGCAAGCTGTACCTTTGTTCATTCTTCTCCACCAAGCACGGAAGTTTCAGGATAACTGTAGGTCGGTGGCTACCTAAAACTCCGATGATTAGCCCCCAATTGGGAGGCATCTACCTCATCCCACAAGGAGAGGTTCACCATGATGGGGTAGGTACTTGAATTCTTTCCGAATGGAAAGAAATGCATAGGGGACCATCCTTTTTTTCGCATGCATGCTCCTCACTCATTTATGGATTCGCAGGGGGCTATTCAGCCCTACTTAGTTTATTTACAATGACAAAGGCCTTGTTTCAAAGCCTTTGTCATTTCATTTCCTATTTAGTAGTCTATCAATGAAAGCAGCCTGGGTGAAAGTATACCTTAGTAAAGTGGTTCTTCCTTCTATTTATGTCAGAACCTTGACTCTAAACAGCTAAGTTACTTTGTAGAATAGAAGCCACGCCCGACGCTCTTCTTCACAGCCGTCCCTCACTCCTCACCTCACTAAAAGAAAAGTCGGAGGCTAGGCTAACTCACCTTTTGACACGTGGGCTTTCATTTTTCTTTTTTTGAAATGGAAAAGAAAATTCTCATGTTCTTTCATTCATCAAGTAGGCAAATCGTCAGGTCTTTAGTAGTGTTTACAAAGAAGAAGAGCCGGTGAACTCACATTTTTTCATCATCATCATATATATACATATAGGCCAACTTGACAAGCTACCTTTCCTATTGATCTGAGGTGCAAAGAGAAAAAGAAATCTCTTTTTTATGACTTCCACTTCTCGATCCCGCCGGCCCAAAAAATGACCAGGGTTTATGAATGAAAGGGTTTATCACCTAGCCAGTAAGCCCACACCTGTAGAGTAGATCGTTCAACACGCGATACAAACCTATTTTTGACCCATTGGTCCTTCTATTCTAAAACAAGCCCTAATTACTAGACCGACCTGCTATAATAATTCCATAAACACCTAGCGAAGATATAAATAAAGTATGTCTGACAATAATACCATACCATAATCAAAAGGTACAATGGCCCGAGCAACCAGACTTAACATAAATGTAGCCACTGGAGCCATTCTAAAAAGGGAGAATTTAGCACTACTTGGTGAAATAAGTTCTTTTAGAATCAATTTCAAACCATCTGCTATAGAAATAATCCAAACGATCCTACTACATCGGGACCCTTTCGACGTTGCACAAAAGCCATTACTTCACATTCAACTAACACTAAAAAGGCTACTCTAGTAAAAGTGGTAGAATTATTTGAAGTATTTTCGCTGGAACAACAATGTATGTTTTTTATTTTCTATTCACTCATGATCGGGCCTGACCTGGTCGACCCAATCATTTTCTTTCACTTATGATCTGGCCTGGTCGACCCAATCATGATATTGAAGGATAGGACCTTTGCTCGAAAAACTAAGGATCCCGAGAAGTTTTGAAGATTGTGCATTAACGAATCCTGTTATGTTACTTCAAATGGAATTGGAGCCCGCCCGCCTTTTATCTTGCCCTTGTGATGCAACACACCAACAACGCTTCGTGCCTTTTTCAAAGCTCCGTTGCACTCTGTATTTTGAGGTGACCATTTCACACGGTTCGATCCATTTCCCGATCCGATCACATACCTATATGAGTGGGATGGATGGTAAATCATTTGCAATCTTTTCGACAGGACCTAGAGGGAGATTCGGGAAGTAGCGCAAACATTCACTGGTGGAACAGCAGAGAATCCTAGTTGACATGGTCTATAGTCCCCATATCCATCTCTACTCTTTTCTCCCTCCTCCCACTCTCGCTTCTCCCTCCGATGCCGATCAATGAATTCCAAGACTAAACCCATGGATTTCTTTGGTGAAAAAAGAGCTTATGCGAGCTCAGCTTACTGAAACCACTGGTCTTGCTTGTACATCTCATCTTACTTTGAAAAGGAAGACGTGTTGGGTTAGTCCGGCACATCACGCTTGCTAATACGGCTTGACTGCCCCTATACATAGTTTGATCAATTGACCGACTCGACTTCACTTCATATATGCATTTTATAGATGGACAAGCTCTCCTTCTGTGCGCAACGATCGACATAGGGATTTGCATGGTTTCTTCACTACGTGCCTTAGATTGACTTCTCTATATATGTATATATTCTATATATAGATAAGTAGTGTTCAGGATTCAAATCATAAGGATCCTCTATCTAAGAATAGAGTACTAGGGTTGTCAACCCCTTCCCCTTGGGAATCCTTTTGGTTTTTTTTTTGTTCTGCTCCTCTAGTAAGGTACTTAAATCAAATTAGGTTAGCAAGAGCTAGCCTAAGCCTAATTCATGAAAGAATGGAATGGTATTTGCTAGCCTTGAAATCATCGACATATATGTTCCCCGATCCAAGAGCAAGACTTTGTCCACCTTATTGAACTAAAGTGAAAGGGCATACACCAATTTCAAGTTTAATTCCATATTCACCCCACAACAATTATGAACCCCAAAGAAAAGGTGTAGCTTCGGGCCCATCTAGGTCAGCTTGTTATGGTGAGACAAGACAAGCAAAAGTCAGGGCTGGCATTGACTAAAGCCTTAGCTCAACTAGAAAAAGCTCTCTACGTGAAATAGCATAGTGTTTCAGGCAAATATGCATGCAAGCTCTTTTCTTTCCTAACCACAAAAGCTCCAAAAATGAAAAAGGATGCTTAGCGCGCTTTTAGCACTCGCTTACTGACTATGGGCATTGAAGCTAACCTTAGAAACGAGAAAGATGAACAGAGAAATGTCCGAAGAAAAAAAACTAGCCAAGCTTCTTCACAAGCGAAGGAATTGCAACCTAACCATCTTGAGATCGGTCGAGAGGCTCCCCAGTCCTCTTTCATGCCACTCTTTCCGAGTCTCATTTGTTTGATGAAATGAAGCTAACTATTCTATTAGTGAGAAGCTAAGTTCCGCTTTAAGCCGACAAGCGGGCCTTAAAAGTAGGCAACCAAGAGAGGTAGGCACGGAAGGAAGTGCTTTCAGTCGAGATAGCAAGCTCACCTTCACTAGAAGACATTCCCCTTGGCCCGTTGAAAAGGGGAATAGGGATACTGATTTGGATGCCTGTGGATTTGAGATCATGATGCAGAGATCGATTGCACTTCTTCTATTCAAGATTCTTTATCTGGAACTGGTTCACAAATCATTTCCTTTTATGATGTTCGGGAGGGCTATTGGAAAGTCGAATTGCAAGGAGACAAGCCTAAAACCATATGGATATTTATGAGTTCCTTGTCATGCCATTTGGGCTTACAAATGACCCGGCTACCTTCTATAATTTGATGAGTGATTTCATTTCTAATTTCTTAGAACTATATTGCTCACTTTCTTGTTTTGATGACATTGTTGTCCATAGTTAATCCATAGAGGATCACTTGTCCCACCTTAGGAAAGTATGAAAAAGATAATGCAATACAGGAAAGGAAAGAAGAAAGTACTTTTGCCCTGACGTTCTTTATTTCACATTGGGAGAGAGAAAATAGGAAGTCTATTTGTGAAGACACAGATTCCATAGAGGAGCAGTAAGACAACAAAGAAGATACAAGGTCCGAAAAATCTTCTCTTATTCTTCAGAATATAAGAAAAGAAAGCAACTCTCAGAGGTAATGAAATGGATAGAAAAAAAGGATAATTCCAAGAGATAAAGAGCTCTGTTTACATAAAGAGAAAAAGAAAAGTCGTGATGGAACCTAATTCCAGTGTATCATCGATAGTCCATCCCTCTTAGTGATCACAGGCGGTCTATCCACAGAGTACTGTGTTGCTTCCTTATGATGAAGGTGCCCAGCTTTGATCGACAAATCAAAACTCCTTGTATCGACCAACTTGACAATAAGAGTATTTAGATACTAGAAACTATACATGGTCTTAGAGTCAAGCCGTTTACTACGACATGAATTTTGGGAGGTTTCTTTTCTTCCTCTCTTAGTATTAATGCCTTTGTCCGGAGGCCTTCTTGCACCACGAAAGATCAAAGAAAAGACGTCTGAGTGTATGTCCCATGACCTGTGGGACCGACAGTAAATAGTTGGAATCATCAACTTTCTCGATCTTGGCGGGTCACTTACATGGAGGTAGAGTAAGCTGACCGTTAGCAATCAATATGTCAAAGATGTCATATACCTTGCCTTGCTTTCATCGAAATCCTTGACTTTAGAGAGTCGTTCTTTGAGTGAGGGAAATTTGCCTTCATCCCCATTTTTGTTCTTTTGCGCAGGGGTATGAGGGGTTAGCCTAAGAAAGACAACTTTTTGGTTTTGGATAAGGCATTAAGGCACCCTTCTAACCCTTGGCCACTTTGGTCCTGTGAAAATTAACACTCTTTCATTTCTATCGAAGGCAGCCAACCATATGAAAGCATTTGATCGTCACGGTTTCACCGGTCAAGGTATAACACTAGACCAAAAAGGAAGGACGCACTTCATGTTGATGTCGACTATGCTTTTGCATCCGATGACTCAATTCACAGACCTAGTAATGAAAAGGAAGAAAGATGGCCGACTTCCCTCCTCCTAGTATCTTTCTTGGTTGTCTGTCTTTTCTTTTAGTCAAGTCCAAGTTTTCACCAAATAGCGATACACATTCCCAGTGTCTCGATAACTCATAGGCATTTTAGGAGCCCTATTGAGCTGCACAATCGCGCTTCTTTCACCTTACTTACCGCATATCCAAATATATTGAAAGAAGTAAAGTGGCTTGGTTATTGTGCGCGCTAGAGGCCTAAGGGATAGTCGAGTTGCTTACGAGGGGTGCTTTACGCTAACGGTAATTACCTTCCTTCTAGGAGAGCACAAAAAAGAAACTCTAAAAGAATGTCTTAGAGCAATGGACTTGTTGCAAGAAAAGGTAGTTGAATTTAGGCAATAGAATAAGAACGTAGAAGCTTATTATAGAGTCGAGTTCGACGACTTAATGCTTACCAAAGAGAGTTCTATAGCCCTTAGGATGGATAAAGATATGACCATAGGATTTTATAGAGAGAGACTTTGGGCTCCTCTGAAAGACCAAAGAACTTTTTTGTATATTTCCAGGTTGAAAAAGGGGTTCTTGCTAGCTTAATATGGCTGTCTAACTCATTTTAGCTCTGGACAAAACCAGAGAGTTGGATAAAAAAGAATTAGTTCTTTGATCTAATTGGTGTCCGAAAATCCCTCATTGATAGATAGAAAGAGAACATAGCTATTGAAGCTCTTGAATCAACTGTGGGACTTAAACTAGTTGGCATATCTTCACTTTTTGAATCTTCCTCTATAGCATCCGATTACTGATTTTGAAACTGATGCAAAGGAGATAGAAGAAAATCTTTGCACGTATTGTGAAGGGCTTTGTAAGTGAAGAAGGAAGAATGCTTGAGATTCATTCCAAGTCAGGCATTCTCCCAGCTATAGGAGGTAGGAAAAACCTTAGTAAAGATATCACCCACGTAGCGGTAGTTTACTTGCTTACTCTTTCTTTTCTCCCTTAATACTCATGCAAAGAAGATTGACTGATGCCATACTCTTCTAAATCTATAAGAAAAGAAAGAGTTCTTCTAGTACAACTAGAGAGCTAACTAAGACTAGGAGCTATTTGGGAGAACTCCAATTTTAGACGATTTGAAATAGATGAGATCATATCGTAAAATAGAAAAGTCTGTTCCCGTGTCCCTAGTCCTATCAAACTAGACTCTTTCATTCTAGGGAGCGCTAAGAAGCAAGGCCGGAGTGAGATGAGTGTAGGTTAGGTCAGCTACCAACTAATCTAGGAAGCTGGGAAAAATCGATACGGTTAACTTTCCGTTCAGATGTGTTAGTGTTCTTAATTGACTACCGGCATGCTCAACGCCTAGAGCGATTCCGGCCCCATAAAACCCACGACCGCTATTAGAGGAGTAAATTTCTTTCTTTCATCGATGACCCATTCCCCTTTTACTAAGACCCCATTTGCATTCCTTCTTGCATTATAGGCCACCACAAAAAGCCTTGTGCCAATCCCACAACGTCGAAACCTTTCTCTTGATCCACGTGTCATTTCATACCCAGCAAGGGTAGACGCATCCCTGGCTTCATACGGATAGATAGACATTCTAAACTCCCACCCTATATCAAAATTGAAACTCCCATACACTCATCTCCATACAACATGTCCGCCCGTATAAGCCAAGTCTAACTCTTATGAGTAGTCAAACCCCACCACGCCTCAACAACCTTCTAGAGCTAAGCTAATAGAGCTAACCATTGACGTGCTTAAGTGAAGGATACCCAGGTATGACTACTTTCCTGGCAAGGGAGGTGCTTAGCTAACTAAGCTACTGGATAGCATGGGAGAATGGCTAATAGTCGCCTGTGGACTAGAATAGGCCAAGATGGAATTCCTCTCGCATATATAGGAGAAGGAAGGAGTCTCTCCGTGGTTGCCTCCAACCAATGTTTGTTTGTGTTTGATTAGAATGCCACTGCTTACAGGACACCCCTTCATTCGTCGACTTCTCACACGAGGAAGAAGAGCTACAACTTCCAGTGGGAGGCCTCTGGGGGTCCTTCCGTGCATTTCTGCTCGACCAGCACGGTACCTCACCTCACACATCGCTCTTCCTCCTGGTGAGTCCCATTTCGCCGGGAGAGACATCATAGTTAGAGGCCTCTTTCTTTCAAGATTCTTTGAGTACCCACATATACAGACCCGAGCTTCCTTCTCCTCCTCGTGTCTCTTGAATGAACCCACCCCTTGCCAAGGCCCACCTGTACATATGGTTGTGTTCACGCTTTGTTTTACTATTACTTGCACCAACACTTTTGCTTTCATCATGCAAGCTTGGAGTTATTAGATTATGCCTCAGATATTTGCTTTAGGCTGACACCACACACTGATTTGAGATATGCCTCACTTCATGGCACGAACCTGGGGTTCTTGAGATAGGTGATAACAGAGCTGAACTTTGACATTCCAGAGACATTGGATCAGTTCACAGTTGATGCCAACATGCTTACTTGACTACCTCGATACCGGCTTGAGGAGGTAAGAGCTCTAATTTTGAGTCGATGCAGAGGAGTTCTTGGCCGACAGATCGTCCCAAGTGCTAGTAGACGGATGCCTCGTCCATGCGAGAGAGGGTTACCACTATATAGGCTATCTGGATAGAGCTCATCGAGATTGTCCGATCAGTCGTGTGGTCGGTGGTCTCTAATGGACAGCCTTACTCGCAAAAAAATGTGGTCCCTTTGGAAAGAGATCAAAGATGCTATGAAATGGGAAAGAGATCGAGGTGCTATGAAATGCGAGCAAGAGCTCAAAGGGACTGAGGCTGATTGGGTAGTCTTGGTGGAGCTTCCATGATCCGTCTGACAATAATAGGTGTTTGATGCCGAGAGCTTACTAGGCGGGAGGCTTTGAGGCGCCGAGGAGAAGTATACGATGCTGGAAGATGCTAGGGCTTGACTACAAATTTTGTAGGCTCAGCTCCCCTGATGTACCCTCTTTTCTTCTTTCAGAATCCAACTCTTGCCTTTTATTTTTGTGAAGGTTGGCTTGTACCTTTTCTCTTTCAATCAAGTTTCTTTTGTTGTGTTTCGTGAGTATGCTGATTGTCTTTGTCGCTCTTTGTATGATTGCCTTCTACTTCTAAGGGGAAGCAGATCTAGTCCCAAGACTTTGAGGACCAGGTTTGTCAAATTTGGGGGCTTCTGTGACTCGGCTGTCAATGCTTTGGTGAGCTGGAGAGATTACCCTTGGACTTTGAGTGCTTTATTCTTAGTCCTCGGAGGATTGATGCTTCTTGCTTGATTTGAGGACTACCTCTTTTGATATATGCTTTGAGGGCATTTGTGTTGGGTAGATTGCACCACCGGGACTCCTTGAGCTGCGGTTTCTTTGGCTTTCTTCTTGTGGAGCAGGGCTTCAAGGCTAGATTCTGAGCCTATTGGTTTCCTCTGGGGCTCATGTGAGTGTGGTGATCCACTGATTGTTTGTTCATTTGGGGGCGTGGGATTACGGGGCGGATCCTACAATTTCATTGCTTTGTTAGAGGCTAGGAGGTGACCAAAAGCCGACCTGATTTCATTCCTTTGGGGACTATGAGGCGGCAAAACATGCAGAGAGCCGGCCCCTTTTAAAATTGCGGGATGACCGAGATTGACCCAAAAAAATATGTGTTTTGTATATCTATTCTGAAATATTTTCTTTTATCTATTATAGAGAAAGCTAACGGATACTTACGTGACACCGAGATAGATAGGTGTAGTGTCAGTGCATTACATTTACTCGATGTTCTTAGGCACCATTACTGGCCCAGAATGAATCGCCGCACCGCTCAACTTGAAACAGGAGCTCAAAAGCATGGTTCCGACATACCTAAAGCAAGTAACGTGGTCTTGGTATCTAACCATAGATAGCATCCGTTGTTTCCATCCCGAGCTTAGCAACAACTTTCTCAACCGGTGGTTGGCGTGAACTGTCGCCTTGCAAGTGTCAAGAGGAAGACCTAAATATTAAAGCAAAAATGCTACCACATCCATTCAAGACTAGCAATGTTCTAATCTTTTGCTCCTTTGGAGAAGTATATATTGCTCTTGTTCCAGTTTATCGCAAGCCCCTGCCCTTTCCTTGATGGAAATTGAGTTTCAACTCGTCCAGTCCTTTTCCTCCTCGCTAACGCTAACTATCACCATTTTGAATACACTAGCTATTCTAGCAAAGATTCTCTTGATCTTGAGACCGACCGATTGAAAGGAGTGAGGAGCTAGTCTATCCCCTTATTCATTGAACCCGACACTGGATTAAGGGACAAGTTGCACGAAAGATGCCTCAACACTCCGTGAGTTACCAACTTAGTAGTAGAGAAAGCAAATGTTGACTGTTCTGGGCAAAGCTAGATTCCATTCCTACACCTCTTTCTTAAAGAAAGATCCTGGTTCTAAATTCAATTTTCAGTTCATTTAGCAGTCTACTCTCCCTTCATCGAAGTTCTTTCTTATCTTCTCACTTTTGTTTTATGATAGGAGCGCCCATACTTTGAGTGTTCCTTTTGCCAGACTTTCTACTGTAGTAAGACTGGGACTCCTTGACTTGAGATTCCTTTTTTCTATGCCTATAGTTAGCTAAAGTCGAAAAGACTATAGGAAGATATCACTCAACTCTCTATCTTCCTTAGATGCGAGCTCAAGTAATGGTGAGTTTCCCTTCCTTCAGGATTGGATTGATAGCAATTGAAAACCCAACTGGTCTTGAAGTTCAGAGGGTACTGATTCACATAAACACTCGCATGAAAGAACTTAGCTTAACCGGAGGAAAAAAAGAGTCATACTGACACTGACCTTGGGTTTCCTTAGAAGGTTTATGGTCTTTTGTGGTTTTCTCCATAATCCAACAAGCCTGATGCTACTTCTAAGGCCAGTCATTGAGTTTGTGCATCCTCGAGACCCACCTCAAATACAAAGTTTGGAAGCTAAGTCCTAGTTTCCAGGTGGATGTGCTTTAGTGAAAAGTTTCAAGCTAGTTGATCAGAGGAGGAGAAAAGAAGAGGTGCTAGTTTTGTTTGGTATGAGCATGACTTCTTTCTTTTTCTGGGCTATCTGAGTTATCACAATGGAGAAACGAGTAATTCCTAGATTCATGAGCACCTTACAAAAAGAATTTCATAAGTAGTCTATTAAGGGTTCGGTCTTGTGCTTCATCACCTTGATCGGGGCACTAAGGTTTGTTTCTGACTTTGCCAAGAAAAGAGAGTAACCTAAAGTTTTAGCGACGATCGTGGGATATCCCAAACCTAGGGAACAATTGAAACCCAGAAAATAAGGTTTGACTTCACCTTGACATAGCGTAGAATTCAAAGAACCTGAGTTTTCCCATGAACTGACTCAATATCCATAAGAGTGAAGAGTAACTAGTTGTAAAATGAAGCGAAGGGTGTGCCCTTTGTAGGAGTCAGTTTAGCCTTAGGTCAAAGGGGTGTAGTAGCAGGACAAGCAAATTTGAAAAGAAGGTCGGGATCAAAGTCAAAGAAAAAGTTATTTTCATTTGATGAAAGCGATTAGCTCCATGAAGTCCCATTCTCATCTTTGATCTTCAACTCGTGTGAAAAAAATCCTAATTGAAAGACGAAGCAATCAATCAATTTCAGTTTCTATAGATTACTCGACCGATGATGCTCCACTACTTATTGATCCATCCCAGGAACTAACTCAAGTTCAAAGAGGTTTAGATGCCCATCTAAGTTTTCTATCTCATCGCACTACTTTGCTAGACTTCTATCGAGCCGAGTGAAGGTCAATTTTCCCTAGCTAACTAGGAGGCTTGCTCCGAGTCGAGTCCCATAGCCCTATCATCCTCAAAGTTGGGGGCTAGTCTAGTTTTCCAAGTTCTCTTTTCTAAGAATGAGCTCTAAATTGCCCTCTTTCTATGCACCTCATCCTAGCCTTACCTTAACTGAGGGTTGAGGGTCAATAGGCATGAGAAATGAAAGTATGAAGAAGGTTCACATTCCATTGGTTTCAATCTCGGTTTGGGATCTATCGGCTAATGGAGTCTTTCTGATCAAAGAAGGGTTATTTGAATTAGAATGGTCAGTATGTATTATAGAAGCTCACCTAGAGCTAGATTCTTTTGAACAAAACATTCTTTGAAGGAGTCCCATGCATCAATGTTAGTTTGTGGGGTTTCACGCACTAATCCCTATAGGTTTTTCCTACATCATATAGCATCATTCATGAAAGAAATGAATTACATTGGTTAGAATTATGCTAAAGAAGTTCTCTATGCTATGATCTTTATATCTTAGAGGGAAATTTGCATTTTGTGTCAATTCAATAAGAAAATCCCTCATTATCTTCAAACCAAGCTAGATAGTCTCCTATCACTATGCTCACCAACCAACCTGGACTTTGATTCTTCTTCTTCTTCTTCTTCTTCTTACCGGATATCAAAATCAAAAAGTGGGAATACAATGAGAGCTACCATTTTGGATATGCGAAAAAGGTCAGTCTCCTTAAAAGGAAAGTTTGATGTATGCAAAAAGAAAAAAGATGAGAGTTGAGTGAAAGGGAGTAGGATCAATCTGAATTCCTATTTCCGTACTGGAAAGTAGATTTGTGCTTTTCATTGGCGGCTTGGCTTATGCATCTCTGACTGATTCTGCTTTTGAAACATCATCGATTCTCGCTCTTATTCTCAGCAGCTGCAGGTACTTGTACTTGTTTTCAAAGCGACAAGACCTTGATAACCCGAGAAATCCAATGATCACCCATGACATACCGTATGTGATCCATAGTCATGGAGTCTGGGCTGGGATTCACCTTTTTTTCTAGAAAGAGCAGCAAAGAGCACAAGCCACCACCAAAGGCACTAGTGAAAAGGCAGGGTAAAGAAGGTTGATGCTCAACCCACGAATCAATTACTGTGAAAAAACAAACATAGGTGAAAAAATCTCCCAGATGAGAAGCTAAGAAAGAAGGTGGAAACTGCACCATCGACAACACAAGATGACGAGAGCAGTGAAAGCACTCCGAACATTCCCTAGCTCAATTTTCTACAAGGAAGTGTCTCCCATCTGAAGTAAGCAGTAGACCGGCGTGGTACAAAAGATCATCATGGCATATGTGATGTGTGTACGGACATTGAAGAAGATCACTGTCAAGTACAGGTTTCCTATACTGAGGATGTTAATAGGTAGATGGGTTTTCCAAATTATGTGTTGGTAGTGACGACGTTAGATAAGAATCCGTTAAGGACAAACACCTTCAAGAAAACATTCAAAGTAATGCATGGTTTAAATTCAGGTCTGACAGGTTGATGAAATCGTTAGCCGCCCTTTTGTTTTCTAGGCATAGGGAGGAATCCAATATGAAACTATAGAAAAGGTCCTAAAATAGTGTATCTAAAGTTTGAGAATTCTGTCTCATTGGCAAAAAGACTTCTGAACTGGTCTAAATACAATGATTCACACCTTCCGTTTGAAGGAGGCTGAGGGATGAAGAGAAGAGCTGTACGCCAATCCAGAGAAAGGAAATCACGATTTTGTACCTATGGAGGCATGTTGATAAGATTCAACTGAATAGAAATGTGAAAAAAAAAGTCCAGAAATCATAGATGGGCAAGTAAACCGCAGTGAAATAGAGGTACGATACCAATTGTTCTATAGGAAGTTTGAAACTAGGAGTTCAGTCATTTAGAGTTAGCAGCCCCATTGAATGAATGAATGTGTAAAGAATGAAAAGCTTTTAGCTCCAATGCTGAAAGTGTCACTTCGAGTAGGTATTCAAAGTCGAATGGTTTTCTTAGGGGAAGGCAATCGACGCAGTGTTGAGTAAGGTAGGCGAGCGAAGCGAGAAAGAGGAAACTATCCTAGCAGAAGAAGAGATTGAATAGCTAGTCTTAGATTTTGGATCTCATATGACAAGCCTTTCCTCGTAATAGGGTGTATTGGTTCTTCGAGGCTCCCAGTTCCATAGTTTGCAATCTCCCTTCCTCTTGTTGAGATGCACCTTTTTTTACATCCATCCAAGCCTCTGCGGACGTCATCTTATGGTCGATGTTTCAGCTCACCACTACCGGAACTACATTCTAAAGCTGTTGAGGAGTTGAACCCCATTGACCATGCGTTGGAAGGAAGTCCAGCCCCTCCCTTTCCATTTGCACAAACCTTTGACTTTTGATAAAGAAAAAAGTCAGAACCGACAACTCTTTTCTATTCCGTCTCATATCGAATCACATAGAGTTGCCCTCATTGGAGAACCATTCTCTATGTGCTTAGTGCCCAGATATGATAGAATGACTTTGCAGAAAGATCTTCATTTTCAAAGAAGCGGAATGAGGATTCCCCCTTCAAAAATCAATCAAAGGGGAAGGGTCGGGCCATTGCCAGAAGGTGAATAAGATCGAGAACAAGACCAATCTGATTTCTTTCATACCAGGCGAGCATGAATGAATGGTTCACTCTCTGACTTCAAAAGAGAGTCAAGTCTAACTCACCCTATCTAGCTAAACTAGTAGATAGGCCCGTCAACAGGCACTAGACGGATAGGAAGAAGAGCTTGGCTTTCACATTGCCTATTTCATAGTATAGAGATGAGCTAACTCGACTAGCCCTACTTAAGCTTCAAAAACTGCTCCCATTGTTTGTGTGTTTTGGGGTTGGTGGCTAGAGAAGAGAGGGCTTCAAAGACGAGAGCAGATCATTCACCCGATTTTTTGGCTGACAAGAGGGAAAGAGGTGAAAGGTTGCTAACCGGAAGAGACAGACAGTATCTAAATCCCCCACGTGTGTGCCTCAAAAAGGTCAAAAGAGTTTCTGTTGTTTGCCTTTACCGCTTGACTGTTACACTACACTAAAAAGAGTCTTTCTCACTTTCAGACCAAAGGAGAAAGGGAAAAGGTATGAGCCTGCTAGCCCTTCTCTTCTAAAAGAAGAGAACTATCGCCTCGCTTCTCTTTGATAGAAAGAGCTGGTGTCTTTCGGTCTCTAGCGCCTTTTTCTGAAGACAAGCACATTCATTGATGCATTGCTACGCACCTTTGTTTCCCAAAGAAGCTATTCGCATTGCTCTTGCGCTAGAGACTGCAAGGAGAAAAGAAAGTCTCATGGGTCTCTTTGACTCTGATTAGTGACATAGAGAAAAAAAGAAGATTTTTTCCATTTTAGCAGAAAATATAGCAGTAGAAGACATTTTTTCCATTACTGCTTGACTGCTTTCCTAAACTAAACTGGATCAATAGAATATCACACATGCACGCACCATTACCATGCCTAAGTTCTAGTTCTAAATGCAAGGAACTGACATAGAATAGTCTAAGCATAGGAAAGGACCTGAGACGGTAGATCCGCTCATCCTGGCTTCAAATCCTAGCTTGAGTTGCTTATGCATTGGATGTAGCATTTGGTGGGCTTCTATTCCTTCTTAGTCAGATGATAAGATAAGTCAATCCTCTCAGGAACCCTCACAAAGGACTGCCTGCCTACTTTGCTACTCGCTTCATATTACTTCATTCAGAGGAATACGGCAAGTCAACTACCCTCACTACTTTCTTTAGATAACAAACGACATTCCATAGTGGTACTCTAAGAAAGAGGTAACAATTTGAAAAAAGAAAGCAAGCATACATTCCGCAACTACTGATCTATCTGTTTATGAGTGGAATCGATTGGATGCCCATTTACAATGCTTTTATATACAATTTTGACCATGTTTCTTTCAAAAGCATAGCTAAAAGCTTCTAAAGAGAAACCACTATATGTAGGTTACACGAGAAGTTCCTGTATACCAGACTTGTGTTGCCTCATAAACTCCCTTTCAGGGTCAAGAATCAAAAGAGTAGGAATGATATGTCAGTGCCCCAGTTCTTCCATTCCCAAGCTAATGAAGGTCTGCCTTTCTTTGAGAAGGGCTCTTCCTAAGTAGGAAATTTCTTATAGAAAGCTTGCGGTTGCACCTTGTCTAGAGGTTTCTACCGGCTGTGTTCCTTGAAAAGACCAAGTAAGCCATAGTGGACAGGAGAAGCTGCTCAGTTTGATAGCCCTAGTGTATGCACTCAAGTCAAGTAGAGTATAAGGCACACGTAACCAAGCATACCGCCAGCGGTTCAAGGTTCATCAGCGAATGGAGTTAGGCCCATTTCCTAACCTAGTTTTCAGAGAGCAGCACCATCCTAGTCCAGAGCAGTTTGTCCCTATGGGCTCAAGACAAGCACTGCTTCATCTCATTACAGGGAAGGATAGGACCTCGGTCTTCGACCTTGATCAGTTCCAAGGGTGAGGAAGAAGTGGGCGGCTATTGGAGCTCTTCTACCAAGATAGCCTTTCGGTTAAGCTCGGTTGGGTAAATGCCAGTGAATGCAATGAATGCTTTGGGGGCAGCACAAAAGGAGAGGGCACCAAAAAAGATGTCGTTGGAAAGGCATAAGCCCTAGCATCCACTCTTTTGCCAACTTGTTCGAAGAAGCGGGTGAAGGACAAGGTTTTTCTCTCTATAGAGAGGGGAATGAAACCAACCTTGACTACTCTTTTCTTGGGTTACATTCGTCAATCAATTGAAGCATTTTTTGTGTGGGAGCTCGAGGATAAAAAGTAGGCTAATGGTGATGGACTCGGGGTCAGCACAGAATTGCGTGTATCTAATAGAAATTCATAGTGAAGCCGGCAAGCAAATAAGGAAGCCGAGACTTATTCTGAAGTCGATGATGTAGTTCCTTTTCTAGCAAAGGAAGAATTCCATTATCACAAAGAAGGCGGTTGGTTTTAGTGAGCGGTAGGTGTAGAAAAAGCTTCTTCTAAAAAAAAGGTTGACTCGAGCTCAGTCAAGTGAAAGTATGCTCAGTGATTCCTCCCTACCAATGCAACTGGACACCGGATTTTGATTCATTTTCCTCCGGGCAGGCCGGAGGTTCTAAAAGAAAAGAAAAGCTAACTCATCCTTTTCATCTAGTGCCTCTCACTTTTCTTCAATTAGAAATATCATGGAGATTTGTTGCATCATTCTTCCAATCTCATCTTGCAGGGTGCTCCTTTAGTAGGTCCGATAAGCCAGCATATGATGCCCCCGTTGGGGCTGTTTCAAACTTGGTCCAGTTCAACTCCAACAATTCTTTTGATAGGTGTTCCATTTCCTCCTTTGTCTGGACTAATTTGAGCTTTCAAGCTTGGGCCAGTTCCTCATTTGTTTAATCAGCCATCCATTTTTCTAATGGTCTTTTGAACTTATCTCTGACAATTGTCAGAATCAAACTTTCTTTCATTGCCTCGTGGGCTGCACTTTCTGGTTTGATCTAAGTCAAAGAGTAGGGCTCTTCATTCTCTCCATTTTTGGAAGCATGTTTTTGGAAGCACGCTATCAATACCAGGAGTTAAGGTGGAAGAAGATGATGCAGATGAGACAGATTGTGGTGGAGTAAAGAATCATTCTTTGTCCGAATCCATTTCGGAGGATGCATGGCCGATAAGGGAGACTGACGGAGTAGAGACTCTGAGCTTGATGCGCTTGATGTCCCCTCGCCGAAAGGAAAGGGATCATCATATGGGTGGGGTGAAGTCCTTGTCTGTGAGCAGTGGTCGTAAAGCAAAGCCTACTTTCAAGTTCAAGGCAAGCCCCACTGAGCAGACCCAACCCTCTGAGAGAGAAAGGATAGGGCTGAGAGAGAACCCAACCTTTTCAAGTGAGGCATGAAAGAAATCCATCAAGTTTCATTTCTTTCTTATTTACACGTATGTTTCTCATAGCTTTCTTTCCTAAGCCTAATCATGCTTTTCACATGCAATTTGATGCTTCCTGCGTCGAAGGAAAGTCAAGAAAATCCCATTCATGGATAAAGCAGATTCTTCTCTCTCATGTCATGGAAAGAGTATGTGCCACAGATTGCCTGTTCTCAAATCGATCTTTCTCTCATCTTTCTCTTTCAATTGTGCAGTGAAGTTCCTTGTGCTCAAGCCTAATTCTACATTCTAGTAGACTGCTTGTGCTTTCATTGATCGCTTCGAAAGTCGGGGTTTCCTCTTGCTATCTTTCAAAAAAAGAAGTGAACATAGGTAAGCTAGACAAATCTCAAATTGCCTGCAATTTACAAAGTGGGGGAGAAAGGAAAGGGTAAAAGCATGACTGGAAAGATAAAGAAAGACACTCGCTTCCATAATGAGAACTAACTTGGAACCATGATCCCTGCACCGATTTATGTACGGGTCATGGGAAACCTATTCAATGGTATGATCGCCGGTGAGCCAGTACTTTCTATCTCTTGGAACTCGATTGACTTGTATGAGTGGAGCTGGTAGACCAATCCTACCGAAGTGAAGGAGGAAAACTCAAACCTTATCCAAGCTTCCCTCTCGCTTT
Organism: Cymbidium sinense; assembly: GCA_021442155.1. NCBI lineage: Eukaryota > Viridiplantae > Streptophyta > Magnoliopsida > Asparagales > Orchidaceae > Cymbidium > Cymbidium sinense. Next base: position 138,575,393 of record CM038220.1, read on the forward strand.
GCTCGAGCCTATCTCCTTTCAGTTGAGTATAGCAAGCTCACCTCTCCTTTCAGTCTCATTACTTGAGGACTAGGAGAAATGGGTTTACCAAAGATTGATAGAGTCGAGTCGAAGCATGTAGTAGTAACTGTAGGTGGATCACTAAAGTGCTTCACTTCGGTCTAGATCTTCCCAATCGTAACTTATCTATTAGTTGAGTAACTTCATCCCTTTTCCTCCTCTAGCGTTGAATGGAAAGCTGCTTCTTTAGTTCAAGAAAAATAGAATCTTGATCAATCTTATGAGAAGAATTCGGGCTCAAAGGAGGCTTCGCTTCATCTCTCGAGATTCTCATAGATGGTGAAAGTGAGAGCAATTACAGATCGAGGTCAGCTTGTCTTTTCGGAAGAGGTGGGAGTGGGGCAGCGGTAATCCTGGATGTTAGTCCAATTACTTGACTAGTAAGGCGATGCCTGCTACTAGTCGAGAATGTTCTGAAAAAACAACAAACATGGCCTTATTACCATCATAGAAAATGTGCCTTATGAAAGAGTTTATGAAAGGGGATGGAAGTCAATTCTATAGTGACGTTCTAGCTATGTCGACAAGAATTCCTCCCGGAAAAAGGAAGTCGAGCTTCTTGATGAGTTTAAAAAGCAACACGGCTTGAAGCATCTCTTTTCTTTGGAGACCGACTTACATGAGAATGATACTTGCTACCCTGCGGCTTGCCGACTGCTTGCTTACAACCAAAACTAGCCTGCTTGACCCAAACCCTTTCTGCCTATGCGCCTTCTGCTGACAGCCCCACTTGCTTCCAAGCTAGCTCGCTACCGCTTGTTTGCTAACTCCGCTTGTTGCTAGCTTTCTGACTGGACTACTTGCTTGTAAACCGGCTTTCTTGGCTATGCTACTATTTTTTCTACTGGCAGATAGGATCAGCTACTACATGTGCATCTAGTGCGGTGGCTTGGAAGCAAGCTACCTTGACCATCCTCCAAAGTTCTCAAGAATCTACTTCCTTCTAAAAAAGGCTTCCGTCGCGGACCGCTTTACATTCAGCCATGCCACAGTGACTTCTGAAGCACTACAAATGAGACGAAGCTACCAATTGCTGGCTCTGAATAACTAGCCCAACAAGAAGCTCAATTCTTCTATAATATAATGGGGTGGGATTGCGCACGAGTCGAGTAACGTAGGTGCACAAGAGTACTTCGCGCCACAACCATCTCTTTTTTAGATATTTTATGGACCGATACCTGCTGCTTCATCTGGTAGAAAAGATTCATAGATATGCCTGTAATTAGAAGGAAGAACTGCCATAAAAATCTTCCTCATGTATCATCTGTAGCAGAACTATGAACGGGAGCTAGCAATCCAGACCATATTGAAAAGGTTCCTGAGACACAACATAGAAGAGTCAAAGTATTAAGAAGCATAAAAGAATGGGTAGAATAACTTAATGAATATGAGTTGTGGCTAATACCCGAGGCATAAAAGATGCATTTTCTACGGGATCCCGAAACCACCAGCCACCCTGGCCTAATTCATGATGAGCCCACCAACTTCTTGGCAAGATGCCTACGGTGAAAAAGAACCGACATGTCAAGATCCAAATTTGAACACTACTACCTCCTGGTCGAGACCACGTGCGCCGACGGTCCAATAAAGAGGCAAAGTAGTAGTCTCTTTCTTTCCATTATGAACTACACGCTTTGCCTGCTCCCTCCCCCAGTCCATTAGCGCTCCTGTCCAGCAGAGCAAAGAGAAGGTGAAAATGTGCTGCCGAAGCTGCATGAGCAGGCTTCTCTTGCTACGCAACAATAGAGTAGGTGTGTCGCCCACAAAATGTTTGAATGATCAAAGGGTCAAGAGCGAGCTTCTTATATGATGGGATCCGACGCATCCAACACAGTGAAGAAGCGTTCTATTCTTTTCGACGACATCCTGTAGCATTTGCGGCGAGTGGAGTGCCACAATCCTATTCATCATTTTTGATCTACATAAGCCAAAGCCCATAGCACTCGCGATGTCTCCGGCATAAATACGAGGAGGATGTATAGCTAATAATTGATCTTATGGAACAGGATTTGATTCTGCAAGCGGTTCAGTATGAATGAAGAAATTTCGAACAAAAGGATCAAAACTCATTGATAGGAAAGGAGAGAAAAATAAAGCAATGTTAATACCTCCGTCAATCCGCTGCTCATCGATAGACAAAGCTCTCTCTTTTCATCTCGTGCCAGATGCAACAAAAGATTAGTCCTTTTTCCTTCTCAACCACGGAGAGCCCAGCAAGAGCAAAGCTCATTTTCGGGTCAAGCGTATAAAAAAGGGCGGGTCAAAAAGTCCGGTTCCTTCACGAACGAAGTTCAGAATCCACAAGGGTTCGTAGAATGAAGGAAGTGAACAACTGGGGTCCACTTTTTTGTTGGAGAGATAGAATGGAATTCCTAACAAAGTTCAAGACAAAGGCGTTAGGAAAAGTTTCTCTATAGCCTCTTCGTTTTGAGACATTATGGCTTTGGGGTTGACCCCGATAACAAAGAAGGAATCCATAAAAACTTGGGATCCAACACCATGAGAAAATACTACCCTCATGATTAGACCATGTCCCTGAGATTTGATAAAATGAAGGTGTATTAGTGGTTAAGAAGTTAGAATTGGATAAGTTTTTAGGAAGATGAAGGAATGAAAGACCAAGGAAAGGAAGACGAATGCACAAAAATGCAGGTGCTGCACCAAACACTGGTGGTTGTTTCTTATGGTAAGTGAATGCAATGAAAAGACCCAAAAATAATGAATAATGAGAGAATGAATTGATTGACATTTTGTGCTCATTTCCAAATTTCTGCTTTGTTATTCCCATCATCCGGGAACCATAGGATGATCCCAATCTTCTTCTTTTTCCATTCTTCCTTACTTTAGGCATCATAGGTAAGGCAAAGTGCTTTCTTTTAAAGAAGCATCTGGTTCCATCTTTCTTTCTTTAGTTAACCCACCTTTGTCTAAGAGAGATTTGAGTAATTCAAGATCTATACTACTTGGAATGGCTCTCTCATATTTTGAAATTCTGTCTAGTGGCATTCGATCAGAAGCCATTGATTTGCATAAATCACTACAATTTGTTTTCAATTGGAAGTGGTGAATATTGTGGCTATTTGGGCACTTCTATCAGTCTCACCTCTATTGAGTAATGCCCGAGTCGCAGATCAAGGTCCGACCCAAATTGAGCGAAGGCACCACTTCACGATATTGTGCCAATTCTAGTTTTGAAGTACCACAGACTTGTTTCATAGCTCTCAACTGAGCAGACCAATGACCGAGATAAGCTGTTAATAGCAGGTCTAATTCCATAATAAAAGAGTTCTATTTCGAACAGATTTGTCCATCTATAATGGGGATCACATTGGTGGGATATAAGCTGAAATGTCTCTAGCTTGTGTTTCAATGATGGGTAACGCAGTCGAGCTACTTGCACCTGTCTGGTCCGATTGTTTAACAACTATTTCTAAGAGATGGGAATGTAAATAGAAAACATCCCCTGGGAAAGCCTCATGGCTTGGTGGTCGGCGTAACAATAATGACATTTGTCGATATGCCACCGCCTGTTTACTAAGATCATCATAGATAATTAATGTGTGCATTCCATTATCTTGGAAATATTCCCCCATGGCACACCCAGAATATGGGGCCATAAATTGCAGAGGAGCAGGATCCGAAGTGGTGGCTGCTACAAGAATGAAATATTCCAAAGCATTCACTTCTGGAAGAATTTGAACTAATTGTGCCATAGTCGAGCGTTTCTATCCAATCGCTACATAGACACAATATAATGTCTCACTCTCAAAGGTCCCCCTTGAGTTCATTTGCTTTTGGTTTAATATAGTATTGATAGCTATAGCAGGTTTTTCAGTTTGTCTATCCCCGATTTAAAGTTCTCGTTGACCACGACCTATAGGAAATGTATGAATTAGGGAGGCTTATGTCTTTCTATGATAAAAGATCATATCTGTAATGTTTTTTCCATTTGTCTTTTTTTTTGAGAGTTGATAATGACCTTTTCACCAGTTTTTCCATTCGTTCATTACATACGTATGAATTTTCTTATGTCTTGATTTTGAATTCCATATTCCGTGTATCATACAATAGTCTTTGAATTGATCCTGAAAAAAAGGATAGCTCCCTTGATATTTTGATATTGAAGTACAGGTCTCAATTGAGACTTCTGAAGTAATTGGGTTTGTTATAATTTGTAAAAGACATATGCTTGGGACAGGGAAGATAAGTTCAAATAAGTATTGGAATTTTGATTGCTATTCTCAGTCTTTGAAAACAATTTTGTTCTAGTCAAAATCAAATTCATTGTATTTTGATTTGTTTCATCAATTCCTTCTTTTTCTTTCTTTCATTGTTTGTTGATTCAAAGATGATCTTAGAAATGGTAATGGTACATAGCAAAATATCTATGTCTCTTTTTTCCATTTGAGAAAGTAGTGTGATTTACGCATTCATCGGATCTTTTTCCTTTTTCAGACAAATCTGTTTCTGTGATCCCGATCTTTTCTTATCAGAAATGAGAACTCTTTCTTTTTTTTTCTTGTCTTTTGCGGTTCTTTGATTCCTTTCCTTATTTTGATTGTCTTATCAGAAAGATCTTTCATTCTTCTTTCTATTTGAATAATTTCACCCATTCATGAATTATGATAAAGAATCTTCTTCTTTCTTTTGAAATCTTTTTCGTTCGGTTCATATACTTTTTCTTTATAGATATGTACCAAAGAAGCAATATGCAATTGAGACTTTCTCTTCTCTTATGAACAACAGACTTTTATCCGCATCTGATCTTTCCTGGTATTCAATCTCTTTTGTCGGGGTTTTCCGGGTATTTACTTCTCCTTCATCCCTTGCTTCTGACCTAAGAACCCGGCAATCGTAGACAGATTGACCAGTTTACTAGGTAATAAAGAGGGATTACTTGCTTTTTTCTGTGCTGCGCTTTACTTTGGTTTTGACCTGGTTGGCATCGAACTATAAGATGTTCTTTCCTCGGGTGTCGAGTCGTCTGATAGAGGTCTTTACATCGTGTCTTTCCAGATGCTATGTACAGAGGTCTACGCCTCTCTTCTATGCGTGTCTTTCCTCCGCTGTGAGTCGCTTAGTGCTACTTCCTACTACCAAGGGGGGGCTGACGAAATGGCAAGGGCGAGTGCCACAGCTGACTCTTCCTCCATACTTTCCGTAAAGCTTAGAATAGAAGGCGATAGTGAATGCTGAATTCTTTCATACTTGAAAAAAAGGCATCTGACATTGACATATGAAGTAGAAGTTTTCTCATTCTTAGAAAGAAAGGCGCGGAGCGTTGAATGTGCAAGCAAGGGCTTTTCACTGCGGTCTGGTTTCAAAGACTAGACACCTAGAAGTAGACTACTGGATTGAAGGCGTTTTTACGTTGGGATGATGACGAGTCTCTGCCTGCAGACTCAAACTCTGGAGACTATGGGTCCCTACGGTGCAACCCCGCTTAGGTCGGAAGCCATCACTCAGCCCTCACCAGGAACCCAAGGGACTCCGCAGCAAAGGCCTCCCCCTCACCCTGACTCATTACTGCAGGAGAAGAGGCGTTCAGGCGATGATGTGGAGGATCCGGAAGAGGCTGATGAGCCCTCCACATCATCGTCTCCTCGCAAGTGACGACGATGATGGAGCAGAGGAGGATTTCTTCTTAGATCAGGGATTTTTCAAAGACCAGCAAAGCCCAAGTCTCAACAGACTCCTTAGTGGAGTGGAATGCACCACTCAAGAAAAGGAGTCAACAGTGCCTCAGCCAGAAGAAGCGGCCGAACCAACCATCTGGACACTCTATGTTGATGGTTTATCTAAAAAAAGTGGCACTTGGGCTGGTCAAGCACAAAGAAGGTCAAATTTGATAGTGACTCCCAGCTTGTCATGCATCAGGTCCGAAGTTCTTATGAGTATGAGGCTTAGGAAGAAAGTCTCTTGGTATAGTGAATACAATCACCTCGAGCTTTTACTCCTTTTAGATTCCATTCCGCATATTGTCGGAGAATGCCAAGGCCTTTGCTTTTGCTTTGCCCTATCAAAGCTGTCCACCTCGGCTTACTCTGCTCTCACCATTGCAGTGCTAGTGGAGATCCTTGTGCCAGTGAAGATTGCTGCCAATGTCCTCCAAGGCCTGAGGGTGGATTGAATCCAATCCCATCCAGCATAGGCGGGTAGAGTTCACTCATCCGGTCAGAGGGGATGATGAACAATGATGCTATAGCTGCTGACCGATATCTGTCTGCCTTTCAGTGATAGGGTGAAGCCCACCAACCAATCTTTCTTTCTATCTCATCTCGAATTATTGATCTTTGGTGCCAGTGGAGCAAAGGAAGCGGGGGACGAACTCCGATTCCGATATTTTCTTTGAGTGGATCTATTGAATGAGATCCTGGAGACAGGGCTGGGAGGTTAGAAGGGGAGGGGGCTCATCTAGGATTGCAAGTCGGCTCGAAAGACTGGCCTTAGCCAGATGATGAGCACAGAAATTTCTTTCACGCCGGATCTTTTTGTGTACTGCCAGTCTTTTTTCTAAGAGGCAATGAATCCAAAGCACCGCAACCGCACCGAACTGAAATTGGGTATTTCAGGGGTCTTTAGTCTAGAAGAAAGATTCTTTACGATTTTTTGAAGGCAATTAGTTAGCAGGCGAAGGCAACTGTGAAGACTTTCATACTGAAATCGATTCATCACTAAGATAGAAGATAGTGAAAAGCCTGAGTTCAGTTCAATCATCAACCAAATTCCTCGCGAAAGAAAGAGTAGTAATGGCCTGACTGAAAGAATGAAAGATAGATAGAGCTACGCGATGTCGGCTACAGAAGGCGGAAGGCCTTTCAAAACATAAAACACTCTACTACTCACAATCGTAATCGACCAAAAAGTTTGTCGAGGGGTGAAATGTTCTAGGTTTTTTTTTGCTTCCTCCCCCTGTGAGAAAAAGTCTTTCTTTCCTTCTCGAAAGCGGTAGAATCTCCTAAGCACAATAGAAAGCCTTCGTTAGCAAAGGCTATAATGGCTTAGGAAAGACAATCTTTTTTAACATATTGAAGTGGAAAGTCAGAAGCCCAGAATAGAATGAGAAGTCAAAAAATCTTGCGAGACTCTTTCTTTATGATTGAGGAGTTTGTCTCATCTAGAAGACTTTGAAGGACTAAAGTCGACGACGGAGAGAAAGTTTTGTTTTCTTCTTCTTTACTATGTACCTTGAGAAGGGGATGGTGGAGATATTTCAAAATATTCCATAAAAGAAGCTAAGAAAAGAACAATTTCCCGGAGTGAAGCGCTGAAATAAGAAAAAAAGAGCTTCTGCTGACAATCCTCTTTCATTCCTAGCTCGACTAGTCAAGTGATGAAAGAAGTTACGTTCTAAAAAGAAAAATGGTACTTCAGCCGCATAGACGCAGCTCACTTTGCTTTCCTAGACAAAGATTTGTCAGTGACGCAACTGACTGCTCCAGGCAAGAATGTAAAGAATACAGAATGTCGGATGGAGTTCTGATACAGGTCCGTGGCGCCTTAACGCTTGACATCTTTGAAAAGTTCTCTCAGCAAGGGCATTCGATAAGCATAAGTCCTTAACCCACCCCTCTCCTCTGAACTCGTAACCTGCTGTAAGGTCATGTCCGCCCCACATCCTGAAACCGTTTGCTCCTGGGGACCTCACACCACTTTCTTTCTAGTGCTTTCTCAGACGTGTGCAGGCGCAGCACCCGGTGGTTCTGTTCCGGCTCCCTCACTCCGACTCCAGTATATCTGGAGTTGCTACATGAGTTGTAGGTAGATTCCGCTCGAGTGGCGCGTAGTTCGACGACCCGATTTCAAAGCGTGTAAGGAAGCGCTTACCCACTACGGCCCCACCACGCCAGAGAATCAGTAGAAAAGAAGGTTGTCTCAAGATACTTCCCAGCTAGTTTCAATCGAAATCAAACAGACTTTGAGGGATATGAGGGGGAAAGGAAAACTGATCACCGGGAACTGGACCTATCTATCTTGTCGTTAGTTCAAGAATCATGAATCTCTGATGCTGCTGCAGAAAAAAGGACTTGAGGGAAGAGCCTGGAATAGACGAGAGTCCTACGGACATCATTCAAAAAGGAGCAGAAAGCCTTATTTCAATGCATTTGCCCCCAAAGCAGCTTCTTCGTTCACAGGACTCAGAGAAAAGAAAGACTAGCTGTGCCTTCTCTCCATCCTCAGAAGTCAAGTCAAATACCAAGAGCAAGGGTACATCTTGACTAGGTTATGATTCCCATCGAGAAAGAAAAGCCCTGCCTTCAATTGATTCAATAGGACCAGAGTAGTTCAAAAGAAGAGTGGCAAGAGCTTGGGTAAGCATTCAATTCAAAGCAAAATGCTACGCTCGCTCCGCACCTTACAGTAGAAGGAGGAAGTACGAGCGAACAAGTGACCCTTTCTTCTTTCTTTCAGAATCACTTTTTTCTTCTTACCTAAAGGACTGCCGGCAGAATTTGGAAGGCCTTGGCTAGTCATCTCAGTTCAGTCTATTTTTCATAAGCTACATTTTTGACTCCTTCTCAATTCCGTTCTCGCATGTGAATTTGCATTTTTTCTTCCGAATTGACTCAGCTGGATGATCATAGATGGCTTAGTATGATAGGGGGATTGGTTTTCATGAATCAGACTTCTCATTCGGATAGCTGGATTTTTCACAAAGAGAATGCAAGAGAACTACTGATGAGTTGAAGTGGAGTCCAAAGGTTCGGCCAGTCTGAATGACCGGTTATGAAGAGACTTTCTTTCATCTTGTATAGGGGCTTTTGTTTTGATATGAGAGCGCTTAGTGGAACTCGTTTGGTGAGGCAGTCAGGGCTATGGTGGTTCTAGAGGCAGCAACTAATGGGCAAAGAGAATCGGAAGTCACTGCGCTAGTTTGGCACTAACTAGGAAGAGGATCTATCCCATACCCTTTAGCGGAGGGGGAGAGGTATCCTATGTGAAATGTCACATCTGCTATCTGTCCCAACCCGGCTCTTGAAGTGAAGGTTGGTCCATGATTCGCATACAACTCTTCTCCCATCACGCTAGGCACCTCTGAACCTAAAAAGAACTTTTAGTCGTATGATGGTTATACATTATTGAATGGAATCTGAAGGCTGACTCACTCGTTCCGGATCAGTGGACTCCTTACTCTGACTTTCATGGAAGGAAATGGGCTTTCTTATTCAAGATGAATCCTCTGGAAAAGTATACTCAACACCGACCTCAATGACCAATATGCTGCTTCATTGCTAGCTGAAAAAAAGCTCTATGAAATAGAAAGAGAAATGAAAGAAAGGCCCTTCTAGCTGACCCCGAACCCCCTCAGCAGGACAGGATATGTTTTCCGCTTTCCACGCTGCCTTGTACCCGCCCTTGCTGAACCAGAAGTCAAGGTTTGACTTACAAAAAAAGCTAACTGGTTTTGGTTTCCGCTTCAACCTCGAGCCCCGAAAAACGCATTGCTTTCCATATTTCGGAAATAGGTTGTTAGAAGATGTATATCTTCGATTTCGCAAATCCGCTGCAAGCTGGAAATGACTAAGCTGAAAACTGGCAAGCTGTAGTCCGTAGTACGGTAGGGTTCGGTTCCTATGTAATTCTTCTGAATTGCTTCGCCATCCCTTGCTTGTTTGTGTCTCTGTGAATTAGCTGGATGTAATCTATGAAGTTTTTTTCTCGTTATGAGTAGCGAACGCAGTCGGTCACACTGGTCTTAGGAGAAAAGGGCGAAGCGTGAAGTGTAGTAGAAAAGAAAAGTCCAAGAAGTAAAAGAGAGAAAGAGAATCGTAAAGGCAATTGTTTTTGTGGGAGCAGTCAATGTCTAAGAAAGTCAAACTTGTATGGAGTTGTTGAAGGCGCTATGAATTGCCCTATTCCTTTTTGAGTGAAAAACTGACTGACTCTTTTTGATAAGTGTCTACTTTGGATTGGTTGGGTACGTCCCGGCCGGGTAAGCAAAGGGACTGTATTGAGGCGCTAGAAGGGCTGTACTGAAAACGGTACATGACAAATGGCAACAGTGTATGTGTATGGTTTTGAATTGAGATTGACTTGAAGTAGGTGGTGATTCTAATAGGCTATGAAACAAACTTGTCTATGAATGGAATTCTGGAATGAATGAAGAAATCATGAAATTCAGATTCCAATCTTTTTTCTGGGTTGTGTGTCAATGGGTTAGTTGATGGAGGTGGTAGGGTTTCAGATGGTAAAACAGACATTTGCATAAAAACTCTGCTCTGATACCACTGTTGGATCATGTGATAGTTGGGGTGTATCCCTATTTTCTTTCCCGGAAGTCAAGGAGCAAGGTTCAGGAACCGGACAGGAGTAGGTAGTCATTGGGGGCCCTCAGGGAAAACGTACCAATCTATTCTCCAACCCTTCTTTCTTCTTTATAGAAAATAGACAACAACAGAGATTTTGGGCTCAATCTGTCTATTCAACTTCCTCGCATAAAATAAGTGTATTACCCTCATCCTAAAGAGAGAATGCCAGAAGGATAAACCACACTCTTTCTTTCCCTACCACCACTACCACTCCTGTGGAAAACAAGGCGCAGAGCGTTGAACTTGTAGAACAAGGGAAAGAAAAAGTCTCTTTCTTTAGCTAACTACTTCCTTAGAAAGGAATTCCTCAAGACAAATGGTTAGCTCACCAGTCAAGCAAATTCATCTTCTTTATCTGTTAGCAGAAATTCCTATCCTTACCAACTCATTGATCCTTCGATAGCTAGCGCCTTACTGTCTTTTGCTGTTCTTTTTGAGCTGAGGTGCGGAGCATTTTCTTTCTTGAGGTACTTTTTTGGCAAAGTCTCAATTACTTCGATCAAAACAAAGGCAATCTGACTCGTTCGTGACCCAGCTTACCATTGATGAGTCACTGAACTCAACCTTGAAAGCACCAAGGGGCGAAGCAAGAGAGATGTCTCCTACGTGACCCGTAATATGTGGAAGTATCGACGTAATTTCATAGAGTCATCCGGTCTGAATGCTACATGAAGAACATAAGCCAGATGACGGAACGGGGAGACCTAGGATGTAGAAGATCATAACATGAGTGATTGATTTGGATTCCTATATATCCACTCATGTGGTACTGAATCATACGATTCATAGAAGATCCATCTGTCTAGATATCATCATATACATCTAGAAAGCCGTATGCTTTGGAAGAAGCTTGTACAGTTTGGGAAGGGGTTTTTCTTGAGAAAAAAGTCAACCAATATTCCCTTAGGCACGACCATACATAACATAGAAATCACACTTGGAAAGGGATTAGCTAGAGCAGCAGGCGTTAGAACTGATTGCAAAAGAGGGTAAATCGGCCACATTCAGATTACCATCTGGGGAGGTCCGTTTGATATCCAAAAACTGCTTAGCAACAGTCGGACAAGTGGGTAATGTTGGGGTGAACCAAAAAAGTTTGGGTAGAGCCGGATCTCAGTGTTGGCTAGGTAAGCGTCCTGTAGTCAGAGGAGTAGTTATGAACCCTGTAGACCATCCCCATGGGGGCGGTGAAGGGAGAGCCCCAATTGGTAGAAAAAAACCCACAACCGGGTTATGCTTGGAAGAAGAAGTAGGAAAAGGCGCGAAGCGATATAGTGAGAGTTTTCTTCTTCGTCGCCGTAAATAGGAACATGGAAAATCGAATTTTTGGAATTGGAAAGAATGTGATGGGCGAACGACGGGAATTGAACCCGCGCATGGTGGATTCACAATCCACTGCCTTGATCCACTTGGCTACATCCGCCCCTTCCCTTATCTAGCTAAAGGATTTTCTCTTTTTTCCATTCATCATTATACTGAAGATTAAGATCGAGATATTGGACATAGAATGCCAATGGAAAAAATGTAAAAAAAGGAGTACCGTGACACGTTCACTCAAACTATCGCCTTTTGTAGCTAATCATTTCTTGAGAAGAATGGAAAAACTCAACAGGAGGGAAGGGAGGAGAAATAAAGAAGAGTGACTTAGTATCAGGCATCTACCATTATACCCACAATGATTGGCCATACAATCGCTATTTGTAATGGAAAGAAACATTGACCTATTTCTATCATAGATCGTATGGTCGGTCACATTAGAATTCGCACCTACTCTCACTTTCGTGAGACACGCGAGAAACGATAAGAAATCTCATCGTTAGTCTTTCTACTAAGTCTTCATGTAAAAAGCCTTATCTTCAGAGTCTTTAGACTTCAAAGTCTTTATTTTATAGTCAGAGTATAGGTATATTTCTTTTCTTTTTAGAGTATTCTAAGACTTAGACTTTTCTGACTTATCTTAGACTATACTGAACCTAGGCACTTATCATTCATTGGTGGGGGAGAACTTTTCTTATAAAGAATGAAATTCAGATAGAGAAGCAAAAGTGTTAGCTCAACATATATGTATGTCTATTTTCAAAGCACGAAGAGTCATTGATCAAATTCATGGACATTCTTATGAGGAAACACTCATGATATTAGAACTAATGCCTTCTTGGGCATCTTATCCCATTTTCCAGTGAGTTTCTTCTGCAGCAAATGCTAGTCGGGTTTGAATGAAGCTGATTTCTTTCTTAGTAAAGCTGAAGTCAATAGAGGTGCTATTGTGAAAAAGTTCAGACCCCGGGCTCGAGGGCGTAGTTATCTGATAAAAAAAACAACTTGTCATATAAGAAAAGAAAAATCTCAATTGGAGATGAGAAAGAGAATTCTAGAAATTCTATATATATAGAGATTCTTAGACTTGGATGGAATTTGGCGGCATGGCCAAGTGGTAAGGCGGGGGACTGCAAATCCTTTATCCCCAGTTCGAATCTGGGTGTCGCCTGATCAAGACTTGGAATTTCTTCATCCTGTTGATCGAACTTGACGAATTCTTGCCCCGCAAAAGCATAGGCAAGGGCTAGGTCTGTCGATACTTGATTTTGAGAACCGGCCTATAAAAGACTGTCATCTTTTTTCTGGGTTTGGCTCAAACAGGTACCAAGAAATCTGAAGCAACCCAATCTTCTGAATGATTGGTTTGGGCTATTCTGAATTGAATCAAATCAAAGAAAGAGTGAGAATTCATTCTGGGCATCAGAACTATGAAAGTAAGAAGTCGGAAATCTTGGTATCCAAAGGTTCTTGGCTACTAAGGTTGAAGAAAGGATTCCAAAATAGGCTCTAACCCTAATTCTTTGATCATATTCTTTGATCTTTGACCAACCAATTGCAATTTTGATGTCAAAGATTTCAGAAAACTGTTAATCTTTTTTTCTTTGTTTTTTTTGAAAGAGATCAGAATTGGTGAATCAGAAAGAATTCTCAGAAAAAAGAATAATTTGTTTTCTTATGGAATATAAATCTCAATATGCATGGACAAGACCTCTCTTCCAACAATAACAAAAGATCTTCATCGTATGTGGGCTTTCCTAAGTGTTTGAATACTCAGTCTAGCTATGTGGTTTTTGGCCAATCTGTCTATTCAACAAAGAAATGGAAGTTTGACATATCAATATCTATGGTCTTGGACCATCAAGAATGATTTTTTTTCTTAGAGTTCCTTGATCGATCCACTGACTTCTATTATGTCAATACTAATTACTACTGTTGGAATCATGGTTTTTCTTTCTAGTGACAATTCTATGTCTCATGACCAATTGAGATTTTTTGCTCTTTTTCCAATGCTTCAATGTTGGGATTAGTTACTAGTTCCAATTTGATACAAATTTCTCTTTTGGGAACTAGTGGGAATGTGTTCGTCTTTGGTTCACACGACCCGTTGCAGCAAGTGCTTGTCAAAAAGCTTTTGTAACTCAGAGTCTATTCGATTTTGGTTTCTTATTAGGAACCTTAGGATTTGATTGGATAACTGGTAGTTTCGAATTTTGTTCTTGATCCGGGATCAATTCTTTCTTTTTATGTGCCTTTTTATTCTTTGTCGGTGCAGTTGCTAAATCCGCACAATTCCCCCTTCACGTATGGTTACCTGATGCTATGGAAGGCCCCACTCCTCTTTCGGCTCTTATACACGCTGCTACTATGAGCAGGAATTTGTCTTGTAGCTCGGCTTCTTCCTCTTTTCATAGTTCTACCTGACATAATGAATCTCATTTGTTTAGTAGGTCTAAGAACAGTACTTTTAGGAGCTACTTTAGCTCTTGCCCAATTCAAAGAAGTTTAGCTTATTCTACAATGTCTCAATTGGGTTAGATTATGTTAGCTCTAGGTATAGGTTCTTATCGAGCTGCTTTCTTTCATTTGATCACCCATGCCTATTCTAAAGCTTTCTTGTCCATTCTTCATTCAATTGAATTGGATATTCACCAGAGAAAAGTCAGAATATGGTTCTTATGGGAGGTTTCACAACAATGACAAAAATGACTTTTTTTTAGGTACACTTTCTCTTTGTGGTATTCTTGGTCCATTTCACGAGTGTTGGTTGTACTCACCAATTTTCGCACTTGGTTCACAACAGGATTCACCGCATTTGAGATGTTTAGGATGTACTGACCTTTGATGGGTCTTTCTTCATTTTCAAGATTCTAGTAGTCTTAGTAGTACAAAAAATAGCTCGTTTTATTCAAGTGGGGAAAAGGGACAGTCCATAGGAATTTCTTTTTTTCAAAAATGAAGATTTTCAAAAAGATCTATCTCAAATTGACAAGAATGTAAGAAGTCAGATACGAGACTTTAGTACTGACTTTAGAAATAGGTACACTTATATGTATCCTCACGAATCGAGCAAGACTATGTTCTTTCCTCTCCTTGTATTAGTACTATTCACTTTGTTCATTGGATCAATAGAAAACTTTTGTTTTTTCTTTTCTAACTTTTAGAAAGGATTTTCTTTTTTATTGAAAAATTTGAGAACTTGTCAAAATTTCTTTTTCATTATTTTTTGATCTTTTGTATGTGTTGTAATTACATCAAATACAAATTGCAAATATTTTGCTTGACTTTCTGAATCAATTCCTTTTTCTACGGAATCATTAAGAAGTAGATCATGAATCTGATTGAGAAAAAAAATTCTACTAAATCTTCTGTATCTTTCTAAGTCTTCATGATTGCACGTGAATCTCCTTTTTTTCTCGTTCCTCGATATGGTCCGTTGAAAAAAGGATCATATGCTTTTGGAAAGTCTTTTTTTTTTCATTAGTAGAAATCCAAGAATTCTAAAGATCTTCGTCATATAGTTTTTCTATTATGTACAAGTTCTAGCATTTCAGAAAAAGTCGATAAACTGGGCGGATATGTAAAGGATATTCTTTGTTTCCCATCACTTGTACATGTCAAAAAAAATTGTGACATTTCATTGCGTAAAGCATTTTCTCATTTCTCATTTTTGATATATCTTAATGGACGATTCCATTGTTTCTAATTGAAAAAAAGAGTGACAAGTTTTTTCAACCCACAATCTTTTTTTTTCTCTTCTTTCAGTCTTCCCAATTCCCAATTCTCTTGATGGGTCTCCAGATCAGAATCTTCGTAAACTGGGCTATCTTGATAGCATGCCTCTTGAAAGAAAGTAAACTATCACCTTTGTTTTTTCCTTTCCATTCACTAGGATCTCTTCCGTTTCATCTATTTTGTCCAGATCTTCCGAACAAAGGGAAGGGTTTTCTTCGGTGGATCCCTCTTGTTCCTGTTGAGTCTCCTTCATTTCGTAAGTTGTTTCTACATCGCTTTCTTCCTTTCTTTCTCCCCCTTCTTCCGTTTCTGAGGTTTCTTTCTCTTTTAATTTCTTAGTGAAAATAGGCAATGACATTCTGCCTAAATAGAAAAGATTCGAGCCATGGAATTTCTCAATGAATTATGATACAAGATACTTCTTAGATCGAATATAAGTATTTTGCCGTATCCAGAAGAATACCAATCCAACCCATTTCATGAAGAAAATGTGACCAATGAACCAACCAACAAAACTACTTGTGAAAAAGAAAAGATTGTTGTTGCATCGAAACATAGAAATGTTGACTAATCTGGCTAACGTGGAACTTGGTAAAATGAAATGGTTGAATAATTGAAAAATGAGATTCTTCAGGAATACACATTGAATGATGAGATTACGCATGGAATTTTTGGTAATAGATTCATAATCAAAAAAAATTTTATGATTATTCCAGAATAAATGAAACAAAAGATGGTAGAACTTGGATAGTTCTTGTATGAGGTCTACCCAATCCTAGATGTAGAGGCACATAATAAATCGATATGAACATCATGAGCTGTCCTACAAGAAAACCAGTTGTTGCGCATAATAGATCGATATGATAGGACAGTTTTTCTTATCTCGGAGAAGGAAGAGATAAGAGGGCCCTATGGAGAATGTGGTCATAAATCCATAATAGAGCCCAACCATAATGATCGAATTTCTTATTTTCATGCATAAGGAGCTAGGATGACCTAGTAGAAAAGATTTCCAAATCATCACAAACCTCCCCTTTTTCTTTAGAAAGAAAAACTAGAGCCTTTTTCTTGTAACACCTGCTGATGTACCTCATAGTTGGGCTGTACCTTCCTCAGGTGTCAAATGTGATGCTGTACCTGGTCGTTCAAATCAGATCTCTATTTCGGTACAACGAGAAGGAGTTTACTATGGTCAGTGCAGTGAGATTCGTGGAACTAATCATGCCTTTATGCCAATCGTTGTTGAAGCTGTTCCTTTGAAAGATTATGGTTCTCGGGTATCCAATCAATTCCTCCACCAACCGGGTCAGGGCTCTAGAGCGCTTTGGCTTCTTCACTATTGCCTATGCTATGGCTGAAGGACCAAACTGGAGTTTGGATCTAAATAAGGATCCACCCATCGTGTTTGAACATATTGGAAAAGAAGATTTTCAACATTTCTATGGAACAAATAGAACTTTTTTTGAGAATTCATCGCCTTCCAAAGGAAGAACTACAAAAAAAGAGTATGTGATTACTCGATTCACCATCCAATAAAAAAAGAGTTCACCGCACAGAAGCAAGCCCTTTGAAAGGAACTAGCTATTAACCATTTTCCAATAGAAATCATTTCAGAGATGAAATCTCTTTACCCCGATCACGAATGGGATTTTGTCAAAGTCATTCGAGAGAAATTCTTTGAAGGCCGACAAAAAGATCGGGAGTCTTCCTTGGAAGATCTCTAGAAAAGACTTTCCGCTTTGAAAGAAAAAGGCTCTAGTGTGCAAAAAGATTACGCTATGCAATTCTCTATTGGAAATGAAAGCAATGCGAAGCGCCCACGTTTTTCTGCATATTGACTGCAGAAGGAAGTGTTAATCACTTTGGACTTGGACACGCCAGAGATCCTCCTCCATAGCATAAGTCAAAGAAGAAAAAGTAAACGACTGCTACTAAGAACCTAAGAAACCAAATGTGGATTCTAATTTCATGCGGGAGCCGCGGGTTCTTGCTTTCCTTGTGCTTGTGGGAAAGGTCTTGGTTTGGTATGGCATTAGAGAAGACTTTTTATGGTTATGCGGCTAACTAGAAAAGGCGGGTGGGGCTTCCATCCTAAATCGCCGGAAAAAGAAGAGGCGCTAGTTGGAGAGCAAGACCACCAGTCTGAGATTTGATGTCAAGGTAGTAAAGCCCATCTTTCTCATGACCTCCACCAACGCTCCGCGCCTCGTGTTGAGGTCCTAAAAGAAAAAAGAGGATGGGTAGAATCTGACTGAAGAGTTGAGTGCTTTAGTGAGTTTACTAACAGACAAGAGATGAAAAGGCGCGAAGCGTTGAATCTAAAGCACTGAAGATAGACTAAGGGATGGAGTTGGATTTACAGAATAACTACTAACTATATCAGAAGATCTACCATCAGCAAGTAAAAAAGATGATTTAGAAAGGTTTCAAGAGAAGAGAACAAAGACTTCTTACCAGTCATATGGGCTTATGCTCCTGAGTCAATGACCCAATAGGTGCTAGTAGTGGAAACTAAAGGCAAGATTACTTGTTTGAGCAAATGTAGCTACATCATTAGGTGCTTGCTGATGTTCCTTTTCTTATGAAATAATCAAATTCTTGCCTTTTCTTTTGTATTGAAGCATTATATGCTAACCTTGAAAGACTGATAGAGTCAGCAACAAGGTTACGAAGTAAAAGAATTTCTTTTTCAAAGATCAGACAACTGAGACCGACTTCTCTGACTTTCAATGTCCGTGTGGAATGCTGCTTTTAGCTGATACGATATTCTAAAAAAAGATATTCATTGAAAAGAATAAGAAGAATCTAGACTAGTTATTGAAAGCAAGGTTGCCCTCCGGGCAAAGAATGCAAGAGTTGACGAAAACCAGGCAGGGACCGAGAACAGGTGTAATATTGATCTATGCTACGCCCTCTCTTTCTTAAGTAGGCAAGTCTCAGTGAAAGTAGGCACTATTTAGTTACGTCTTTGTCTTGGATTTGGATTGCTTGCTAATCTGAATATGTTCAATATTTCATATAGATCTATTTTTATATGATCTTTCATATAGCCAATAGCATAGGTGAAGGCATAGCCCATTCCAGTTCCATATCTGGATCCGGAATTATGAATAGATAGGGGAAGCATATGTGGGGACTTCTCTGGAAGAAGATCTCATAAGGGATCTCGAGGTTTCAGATGAAAATCCATATGCATGTATGAATGAAGGTACAGATTGATGATCCAATTGATCTGGGACCCGAGGCATAGAAATCAGAGGCGTAGAGCATAGTATGTTGGAAGGTGCTTCTAAAAGGAAATGCCACTAGCGCTTGTCATAGTCTCCCCATGTATCACGGGGGTGGAGCCTCTTCCATGATTACCACGGGAGGGGGGCCAACATATGGATGACTCTTTTTGTATAAAGACCCAACGTAGAAAATAGAAGTGCACTCCTGCGCACGTAGGCTTGAAAGCTTCCATTTTCTAGGTAGCAAATGGAAGAAATGGAGATGCGCCGCTATCCATCCTATCTTGATGAACCAGAAGTGAGAAGGGCTGGGAACATTTTGGAGTTCTTTTGTGCCTAATCAATTGGATCTATTGCCCAGTAGGCTGTTAGTCGCAAAAAAGAAGAAATGGTAGACCATCTGGATCTCGAGCATGAAAGAATCTCTCTCGTGGTCCCTACTACTTATGGGACTGTGATTGAATCCGCTCGGGGTACATGAAATGGTAATGTATATGGAAATGAACGAGGGGAAGCTAAGATGGGATGAAGGGATTCCGAATGAGAAGGTGATGGATTTCGATCCGTGGGATTTGCTACCGTCAGATATTGCACTAGAAATGAAGGAGAGGTGGCTAGGGAGGCGGCGGTAGCGCATGCGTTGACTCAGACCCAACATCCATTCATGTCCCTCCAGATCCGAAGCTAGATACGAATCCAGATGTGAATGAAGCTCCTTCGGACCCAGAAATAGATTACGCTAGTGAAGCATTCAAGTATAGAGCTGAGCTGCCAAACGAACATTGGGCGGATTCCCATTGTGAGCCAGGAGTGAAGGCTACACTAAAACCAATTCAACCCACAACTAGCGCATAGTTTATTCACTCCTTAACCATAGAACCAATTACTCACAACTGACTTCTTATTCCCACCCACCTGCCTTCTTCTTCTTCCTCCTTAAGCTTCAAAAGGCTAGCTTACCTCTTTTCTTACAGGGAACAAGTAGGTGACTTTGAGTGACAAAGCTTTCAGGCTTTGAACGGGTGTTCCGGTGTTAACGAGTGCGGGAAGAAGGTCAAATTTTTCGATTCAATGATACATTACCAAGACTCCTCCTTGGATCCAGGTACTTCTTGTTTCTGATATGTATTTATCTATTCTATTTCCTTGAGGATGTGGCTAGCATAAAGTCAGAAGGGCTGATCACGAGCCTTTTCTGAGTGAGTCCAGGGAATGCTTCTCTCTGAACAACATCCCCATCGTTCGTACTCATGAAGACCTCTTGGCTATGGCATCATGCAAGGAAAGCTTAGGCTTTCACTGACTTCAGAGATGGATGATTTCTCTATTCTTTATTCAAAGCCCATCAACTTCTCTCTTTCTATTCTCCACTCCCTTTGACTCCCATGCCACAGTTTTGTGAATTTTTTCATTGACCTATTGTGCCAGTTCTTGTCTAGCGCCTTTCTTTCTACGAGAATTCTCAACACCAGACCTACATGGACTCTCATTTTCATAAGAGAATCAAGATGTGGTACTGACTTTCGGAATTGACTCAATCATGCAAATGTCGAGTTTGCACTAAAAGGGAAGATGAGTTTGATTACTTCCGGTAACTTCATAAAACAGTATTATGACTGATAAATCTAAAGTGCGTTTCACTTCACTTATACGCTGGGACAAAAGCAAGAGAAAAAACCACTAATATGCTTATTGACTTTAAATAGAAAGTTTTCTTTCTAGCGCTTATGATCTTTTCAATTCTTTCAAGAAGTCCGTGCCTGGGGTTGTAATGATCACATTGGGTTGGGGTTTAATCAGCGCTATGAGAAATGTGGGTGGCATTGGACTTTGAAGTGAATCTAGATTCTTCTTTTCTCAATCTCTCCTCCAACCAAGAACGGATTGCATTAGCGCGAAAGATGAATGCTGGTTTTCTTTAGAGGGGCGTAGGCGAACTCCTGAATCAAGATTGAGCTTCAGCAAGCTAGCCAAGCCTTCTTTCTCTTGTAGACTCTGGGATATCCGCTTAAAGAGCCTAAAAAGGCTATCTTCTGGTTGATATTCTCCGTTGCCCCCATGCCAAAGAGAAAGGTGCTTTCTAAAAGCCGACGCCTCATACTGATTCCATGGAATTCTCTCTCCTTGTAACTAGAAAGAAAAGAATGGAAAATGTAAAGCGAAAGTCCACTTCACGCTAGAAGCCAAACCGATTACCAACCGACATAAAAGTACACTTACCATTGGGCAGCGCAGCAAGTAGGGCGGAAAGGTTGACTTGAGGCTTACTTAAGGATGGCCTAATTGCATGCTTCACTTCAAGTGCACTAGTGCTTTGAGGCACCAGATGAAAGCTGTACAAGAAAAGAATACAAAAGTTTGGATTGAACCAAAAGTCTTGATCCCCGGTCCTCTTCAGGGACTAGCCTCTCCTTTGGTCAGTCAAGACAAGCTGACCTCTCCCTCACAGTTTTCTTTCGCGGAATCCACATGATCAGAAAGTAGTGACGAAGGGTAAGGTCAAAGTGCTAACATGCAAAGAGCTCCAATGCCCTTACTTGAAGCTAATCTAAGGAGGTCGATGTCCATTCAAAGGGAAATTAGTCGATGAATGAATGCGATTCTTTTGATTAAGCCTCTTCTTAGACCATGTATTCTTCCTCCGATTCTGGGCATGGAGATCCAATTTCTGATTCACCTATTTGATATCTAGAATATCTTAGAGAATTTGCAGATCGGATGTAGCTCTAGAAAACTTTATGAAAGGTGCGAATGCGGGAAAGTGAACTCCGTTCCAGGTGTCTGAACAATCTTTTGATCTTGAGCACTTGACCCGGTTGTTGATGCAATTGGCAAGTGAACAAGGAATCTTGGTTGAAGACTCAAACTTGTGGCTTGGTAGAAGCAAAGGAGTTGGCTATGACAGATTGGGAATCTTGTCGTTAAGAAAGAGCTGATCGTAGACCACCCTTGAGTTCAATGCTATTTACTTGTTCGAAACTATTTGTCTCATTTTCTTGCTCTAAATAAAGCAAGACAACTTCTCTGTAGGTGAGAGCACGATTCGGTGCCTTCTAGTCCTACTGCTTACCTTCCTCCAGGAGTTCAGTTCTAAATAGGAAGAGAAGGGACGAAATGACTCTTTTCTTTGAAAGAAAGATCTATGTATTCAATTACTCTGTATTTATGTATGAAAGATATAGTGATGATTTTCCAAATTCATCTCCGATGTCGATTCAATCGGAATTGATAGAGTCATATTCATCTGCAGCTCCTTCTTCATCGATTGGAATGCCCCCTCACAGGCATCACCCCAGCTGAAGAAAAGTCTTTACTGAAACCAGTAAACTAAGGCAATCAAGGACTAGTAATAGAAAGAGCCACATTGCTTTCCCTCATATGGTATCGCCTTAGAAGTTGTTGTCGCGGAATCCATTCTATCTATCAAAGAGTCAAAAAAAAGTCTATCGACTTGCCTTTATCAACATGGACTCGCCTTTTAGATTGTTTTTTGGGAATAGGTTATTTGCAACAAGAGTATGTGAGGGAGGAAGTGACATGACAAGGAAGGGGTATGCATCGTATAATAAGAGAAAGGCAGATTGCTTGAGTTGTGAACCGAATCCAACTCCCGATAGCCTACTTACGATGTATTCCACATGGATAGAATAGAATTTTTGATTGACTTTCTTAGCTAGACTTTTTGATTGACTTTCTTAGCTTGGTTGGCTCAGGAAGCCTGGGGGAGGATCCGGAGAAGCAAAATCAAAATCAATATGCACTAGATTGCTTCTTCCTTCATATTCAATTCGTATCTCAAAAATCTTTTGTGAAAAGTTACCAATCTTGGCTAACATACGGATACTGAACTTCATTACGTAACGAGTGACAATGGTTCCCGAGGGCTAATTCAAGTTCTGGAATAAGCAGTGCAAGTCTTTTCTATTATAACAAGAGCTTTTTATTAAATAGATTATATGGTTCTATCCGCTGGTGGTGGTGAAGGAGTGAATCAAAAGAAGCTGTTTCTAATTCGAATAGGTTGCAACAACTAAATAACAACAATTCTTATGAAGTTGTTAGCAAATAAGTTGCTTTTAGAAGAAGCCCTTTGAAAGAACTGAATGCACTTATTCCCTTGGGGATTGGTCTACACTCAGGGGCACTTTTTAGCACTTTTTAGGAAGTGAAGATGAATAGTCGACTTTGCCTGCTTGACGGATAAGGAATTCTCAAAAATCCTTCTTGAAGAGGCAGCACATCCAGTAGGAATCGAACCTATGCTACGAATTGACCTAGTTGGCATAGGTTGGGCGCTTTCACCATTTAGCCATGGTGCGCTAGAGTGAACTAGGTTTGGTAGAGCCGAGGATCGGTTGGGTGTTTTGGCTAGCAATCAAGCTAGGGTCCTGATCGAGCAAGACACATTCCTATCTATCTACCTCTCCAAACACAATATCTTGAGTTCTTATGATGGTGACTACATCTGCTGGCATGTGATGTTTAGACATAGAATCGAGTCCTTGTGAATGGGCAGAGCCAAGTGCTCTTATTTTATGATGGTAGGGATGATTGTTTCCATTACTTACAAGAAAGACACCAAATTCTCCTTTAGGTGCTTCAACTGCGGTATAGGTAGAAGGAGCTGGTACAAAAAAACCTTCTGTATAAGGTTCAAAATGGTGAATTGAGGTAGAGTAGACCGATGATCCTGTAGTCATTTGGCCGGCTATGGAAAGAAAAAGCTTGCATCTGCTCCCCCTAAACTAGAACCGGTCCCATCTCTCTCCAAACCTAACGTGGTAGTTTCCCATCATAAGGCTTTCTATCTATAGATTGAGCCATTACCAACCAAGGATCCCATTCATTGAGAACTCAGTTGACTACTTCTATAGATAAGGCTACGCATCCTTGGTTCAGCATTATAGCACATAGGCTTCTTCGGCGCTACTACAGCACTTCAAGTTAGCAAAGTGCCTCACTATGAGAATGATGCTTCGCTAACGCGTTGCATTGTCAGCTTTGCTATCGTCACTTCATTTTAAAAGTGCTCTGCATGGACGCTTCGCTTCATCTTCAGTGCTTCGCTACCGAGGCTCAGCATAAAGGACGTTCCTCCTATCTATAGAAGCGCTTCGTTCCGCTTCGCTAACGCTCGGCTAAGTCGTCGAACCCTCGCGCTGACCGTTCGCTTTCTCAGTAGCGAAAGCGCTTCTCTTTGCCCCTTACCCTTAAGTAGAAGGCGCTAGAGAGATTCTTTTTTTCTTGCTCTGCTTCATCATCTGCACTCGTCAAGCCAACTTAGCTTTTTTCGAGGGAGGTGAAACAACGGTTGAAATAGACATTTCAAAATGACAGCATCGAAGATCTATCTATATATACACGGTCATGGTTATCCCGGGCTGCGTTCCGGCCGAAAAAAGTATCCTACTTGACAGAAAGGGCGGGCACTCTCGGCTCGTAGGTAGGCACTCTCATGTTTCAACCCCACGGGACTTTGAAAGTTGTGGGGCACTGTGTACTTACAACCTCTATGAGTTGCAAGCGAATGGGGCTGGTACGTGATGAACGGAATGGTACATCAAGCAATTTCTCACCTCAACCCCCTAAATACGAAGAGGGGTACTTTACTAATAGGGGGGAAATTGTCTCGCACCTGACTGTGAGGGACCTCTTGATACCTCTCTGTGGGGTTCACTTCGTCAATAGTGGCTGGTTTCCCATCGCGGAAGCCTTTTCCTAGTGCACGGAGCCCAGCCCCAACGAGGAAGGTGTTAGTGCTTTCTCATAGGGTAAAGAATGCTAATCCTTGTGCTACTCCTACGGGAAGAATCTAAGAAAACGTGAAGCATTCTCTTGGTTTCGCTTCTAAAGGCTACCCTCTCTTGGCTGGATTTTTTTCCAGCCTACTACGAGGATCCCATATCCCATACATCATCTTTATCCCTCCTGGGTTCCCGTGGTTCCTATGCCGCCGCGTTTCCCGTCCTTTTCTTTTAGTGCTTCGACCCAGCTTGACGCATTTTCAGTGGATAAGATGGATGTGCTCCAGCTCACTCAAGAATGGGATGACAGTGGTCTACCGGCAAGCTCATTCTGATCTTGGACGCAATACATTGGAATCCTGAAGCACCACCATGAACGCTACCGTGCATGGGCCTATGGTGCGGTAAGGCACCACCCTGTTGTGCCAGCAGCCAACTCCGGCGTGTCAACTTAGTTATCCTCATCAAGCCACAACCTTGATGTCTAGCTTCCCAATTGGTAGACGGTTAGTTTACTTCCGTCTATCTGCATGATTGGTCTAAACTTCGGGAGGAAGAAGCGGTAATAGGCACAAAACCATCCATTCTGGGTCTACATTTGTTCGAAGAAAATATTTAGCTAATTCTATGCGCCTAACCAAAAAATCCTTTCTTCTTCTCATTTTTTTCTCTTCCCATTCATTTCCTACAAACTCTTGGTCTCCTAATTCCTTCCATTCTACCAAAGAATTCTCTGTAATAATTTGCAAATCCAAATCAACTAATTGTTCTCTGATAACACCAGCCCCCGTAGATATTCTTCGCTTTGAAATGTCTCAAACCTTGAATAGTAAAAAGAGTGGGATGCTATATTTCGAGGATTGGATTTCATATTGAATAAACATCGTAATCATAAGAAAGTAGGTTTTTAGCTATAGGCCTAGCAAAAGAAAAAATTGAGATAGGTTCCTATAGTATTGGATTCCCCCCGTCAATAGTGGCGGTTTCCATTTAGCTTTTCCGGTGCACGAGCCCAGCCTCAACAAGAAAGGTGTTAGTGCTTTCTCATAGGGTAAAGAATGCTAATCCTTGTGCTACTCTACAGGAAGAATCTAAGAAAACATGAATCATTCTCTTGGTTTCGCTTCTAAGGCTACCCTCTCTTGGCTGGATTTTTGTCCAGCCTACTACGAGGATCCCGTATCACATACATCATCTTTATCCCTCCTGGGTTCCCTTGGTTCCTATGTCGCCGCATTTTCCATCCTTTTTTTTTTTAGTGCTTTGACCCAACTTGACGCATTTTCAGTGGATAAGATGGATGCGCTCTAGCTCACTCAAGAATGGGATGACAGTGGTCCCGGCAAGCTCATTCTGATTTTGGATGCAATACATTGGAATCCTGAAGCACCACCATGAGCAGCTATCGTGTCTTTGAGGTGCGGTAGGCACCACCTATTGCGGCCGACCAACTCCGGCATGTCAACTTAGTTATCCTCATCAAGCCACAACCTTGATGTCTAGCTTCCCAATTGGTAGACGGTTAGTTTACTTCCGTCTATCTGCATGATTGGTCTGAACTCAGGAGGAAGAATTGGTAATAGGCACAAAACCATCCATTCTGGGTCTGCATTTGTTCGAAGAAAATGTTTAGCTAATTCTATGCGCCTAACCAAAAAATCCTTTCTTCTTCTCATTTTTTTCTCTTCCCATTCATTTCCTGCAGACTCTTGGTCTCCTAATTCCTTCCATTCTACCAAAGAATTCTCTGTAATAATTTGCAAATCTGAATCGGCTAATTGTTCTCTGATAACACCTGCCCCCGTAGATATTCCTTGGTTTCAAAATGTCTCGAAACCTTGAATAGTAAAAAAGAGTGGGATGCTATATTTCCAGGATTGGATTTCATATTCGAATAAACATC
The DNA here is from genome assembly GCA_021442155.1 of Cymbidium sinense. NCBI lineage: Eukaryota > Viridiplantae > Streptophyta > Magnoliopsida > Asparagales > Orchidaceae > Cymbidium > Cymbidium sinense. The sequence continues at coordinate 138,601,692 of CM038220.1, forward strand.
GTAATCATAAGAAAGTAGGTTTTTTAGCTATAGGCCTAGCAAAAGAAAAATTGAGATAGGTTCCTATAGTATTGGATTCCTTCACAATCAGGCGTGAATTTTTCCTTTAATCCGACACAAGTAGTTACACCAAAGAAAGAAAAGGGTTCTTCTTCTTCTGAAACTTTGTTCGAGAAAACCTTACAAAAAGCTACTCTTTACTCAAGTTCCCAGTAAGGACCAGCCTTTCATTGATTCATTCTTATCTTATTTTCTATTTGATTTTTGATTTTCATCACTCTAATTTTCTCTACTTTGCTTTTCTATTTACAAAAAAAAAAATGTGAAATTATTGAGTAGTCTACTTCCCCTCAAATGATGAATCCCCTGAAAGGAAGATTTTGGGACTCGTAAAGGATTTCTTTGTCTATATATAGTATTATTCCATTTGATCTTTTTTAGGTCTCTACTAACCTCGATGGTTATGTGCATGATATCCCTTGAAGCATATATGCAATAGATAAGCTCCTGTAACCATGCTATATTCGCTTGCGCTTGCTTGAACAGAATTTCTTTCTCAAAGAAATGGAATGTATATTTCCACAAAAAGTCTTTTTTCATGAGGTATAACTAACTCTTCCTATATTATCTGTTACAGAATCGACCATGGATCAATTCCCCTTTTCTTACATTTTGAAGTCTTGAATGCACCCATAATTCTGAGCTTCATGTTCCTCCTCCCAAGATACATGTCAGAGCCGGGGGCATCCCAATCAAATGAAATGGGATGACAGTTTCTCAGTCTAAATCTGTCAAATGAAAATTTTGATCAAAGAACACATCGCAATAGACTAGGCCCTCTCATTCCCTAAGGGGCTTATCTAAAATATTCGCAATCTAACTAGGAAGACGTTTCAAATACCACACATGAGTCACTGGACATGTCAGTTTGACGTATCCCATTTGGTACCTTCGTATCCGAGAATCAACAAATTCCACTCCGCATTCTTCACAAAATTTCGGGTCTTCTTTTTCAGTCCCAATCCCTCGGTAATTTCCACAAGCACAAATCCCACTTTTTATGGGTCCAGAAATTCTTTCACAAAAAAATCCATCTTTCTCTGATTTCTTAGTTTGATAATGAAAAGTATAGGGTTTTGTCACCTCTCCGACTATCTCTCCATTGGGTCAAATTTTTTTTGCCCAAGCCATGATTTGTTGAGGGGAAACTGGTCATATTCAAAGTTGTTGATGTTTATACTGGTCGATCATAGAATAGAAATTCTGATTCATTGAGATTAAGTTTCCTTCCTATCCATCTGAAAGTTCTTTTCAGATGCAAGGAAATGATTCAGTTCTAGGGACAAAGATCGTAGTTCTCAAACGTGCAATCGAAAAGATTTTGGAGCACCCTCTGGATTAGGTATTGTTGCCCCAATAATCGTAGCACCAAGTACTTCTTGACAAGCTCTAATATGATCAGATTGAGAAGTAAGTGTCTCTTATCAATATGAGCAACACCAAATCCCTCTAGAGCCCAAACTTCCATTTCTCCTACTCTTTGTCCCCCTTCTTTGGCCCTTCCTCTAAGGGGTTGTTGTGTAATAAGTGCGTAATGCCCACTGGAACGTCCATGGGTTTTCTCATCAACTTGATGAATTCATTTTAGGATATAGGACTTTCCTATTAGAATAGGTTGTCCAAAAAGATCTCCCATTCTTCCATAAAATATTCTACTTTTTCTCGGATATTCGGGTTCAAATACCCATGGATTTTTTGTTTTCTTACTGGCTTCATAGAATTCAGAAAACACTAGTTTTCTTGAGGCCTCTTGCTCATATCTCTCATCAAAAGGTCCTATTCTATAATGTTTCTTTAGCAGATCCCCCGCTAACCCGAGCGAACATTCAAATATCTGTCCCACATTCATTCGTGAGGGGACTCCTAATGGGTTTAATACCATATCACGGCGTTCCATCTTGCAAATAGGGTATATCTTGTCTAGACAAAATCTTAGAAATTAGACCCTTATTCCCATGCCTTCCAGCTACTTTATCACCTACTTTGATTTCACATTTCTGTGAAATATATACATGAATCTTTTCTAGATTAGAATTGGAAATTCCCTTTCTATGGATCCATCTCACATCAATAACTCGACCCCTTCCTCCTATAGGTAGTCTTAGAGAAGTTTCTTTTGAAGTGGATACCTGAATACCAAGTATAGCTCGTAATAATCTATCCTCTGGGGCATATGACGATTTGTTCGTTGTCTGAGGTGTGAATTTACCTACTAAGATGTCATCTCTTTCTATCCAAGGTCCCAGCATCACAATTCCATTTATGTCTCAATTTTGGAGTAAACGAGCCTCTAAATGCTGGGATATCCTTAGTGATTCTTTCAGGACCTTGGCTTGTTACATGAGTCTGAATTTCATATTTTTGGATGTGAATAGAAGTCTAAATATCTTCATAGACCAGACATTCGCTAATTAGTACTGCATCTTCCAAATTGTAACCTTCCCATAACATATAAGCTACTAATACATTTTTCCTAAAGCGAGTTCCCCCCACCGGTAGGCACCGTCTGCTAGAATTTGTCCCTTTTTCATGTATTTACCCCGCTAAACCTGAGTTTTTTGATGCATACAAGTCTTTTTGTTGGAACATTGATACATAACTAATGGAATGCTTATAGTATCCCCATTACTTGAGAAAATGATCTTTTGAGTATCGGTAGAAATGATTTTTCCCTTGCGTTCGGCTATAGCTGAAATCCCCGAATCTAGAGCCGTTTGGCCTTCCCAACCCAGTTCCAACAATGCACTTATCGGACCGAGAAAGGGGAACTGCTTGGCGCTGCATATTAGAACTCATTAAAGGTTGATTCGCATCATTATGCTTGATAAAAGAAATGAGGGAAGCTCCAATAGAAAAATCTTGGAAAGGAAAAATGCTTCTAAGATGAATCTCTTCCCATGCAATAGTCAGGAATTCTTGATGATATCGAGCTGGAACAACCTGTTATTCTTGAATACCCGATTCAAGGCCAAAGAATTTCCTGCTGCTACCATAGAATATTCATCTCTATTTGGTGATAAAGAAACCATCTGCACATTTTTTTATCTATCAGATAATTCATAAAATAAACTCTCTATAGATCCCCAATAACCAACCTTCACATGAATAGCTAATGATCCAATAAGTTCAACATTGATTCCTTCAGACGTGTCAATTGGAAAAATACGTCCATAGTGACTCGGGTGGATATCTCGTATCCGAAAACTAGTAGCTCGTCCTGTCAATCCTCCAGGATCCAAAGAACTCCATTTTTTTTCCCATGAACGATTTGTGTCAATGGATTAGTTCGATCCAAAACTTTAGACAAAGGGTGTAGGCCAAAAAAATGATTCATAAGTAGTTGTTAATGAAGTTGAAGTTACCAAATTTTGAGGAGTCGGTATCAATTTATGCCTGATTGCTCCACATATAGTTCCTCGAACCATATTTTCTAAACGAATAAGAGCCAATCCAAATTGATCTTGTAATAGATCTGCTACAGAATGAATGTGTTTCTTTTTCAAGTGATTCATATCATCAAGTGTACCCATTCCCAATTTCTTTCCAATCAAATGATCCACAACAGGCAATAGATCTCATGGTAACAAGAATGTATTGTTTTGGGATATGTCAAGATGAAGTCTACGGTTCATATTTTGTCGACCAATCTTTCCTAATTCACATCTTTGTTGAAAAAATTTCTTTTGTAATTCCTTGCATAAGGACTCAAAAAATACCGGATCTCCCCCTACACAAGCAAATTGTTGATAAAATTCCAAAATAGCATTTTGACCCAATCTTTTTTTTTCTCTTTATCATTCGGGAAAGACAAGAAAATTTCAGGGTCACAAACATTCTCTAGAATTTCTCTTCTATTCAAACCCATAGCTAATGATCAAACTAGAATAGATCTTTTTTGTTTTCTACTTACACGGGCCCATATCCTTGCTTTTCTATCAATTTCTAATTCCGACCTTCCCACCTAATCTGATAATCTAGTACAGGTATAGACAAAAATTTTGTTATGTTCCAACTCTGAATGGTAGTAAATACCGGGACTTTAAAATATTTGGTTGATCACAATTTGGTATATTCCATTTACTATAGAGGTTCCAAAAGAATTCATTATAGGTATGTTTCCAATAAAAATGGTTCATTCTTGCATATTTATACCGGTTTTACAAATTCAGATCTGCGGGGACATATAATTCAAAAGAATATGTGAGTGATTCGTACACAACATCTCTTTCTTTTATCAAGGGCTCTACCACCACAAAGAATGGAAATTCAATTTCTTGATCTCTATCTTCCATTTTTTTGAAACTTATGAAATTCTTCTGTCAAGCCCTGATTAATGAACCTACAAAATCCCTCAAATTGTATCTGATTAAATCCAAGTATTGTGGACATTCCCTCATTTCCATTCTGGAGCATCTTAATCTGAAATTTCTTATTTCTTGAAAAAATCCCATTATTGGCTTGGCTCACTATTCATCGAACCATACCGATTGATCTAGCAATGATGGAATGGATATTCTGTTTACTGAATCCCATCAAATTGTAGTAAACTCCATCCATATATATCATATGTATGAATGGAAGCAAGACAAAAAAATGGAGGGCATTTTTGATGCAAGTTCCAATTTGAGCTTGAGCCAGGTACAAATAAAAAGAAATGGAAATTGAGAAAGCATTCCTGGGAAAAATTCTGCCACTTAGGCTGATGGAGTCTTTTATCGGATGTCAAAATTGATCCAATTTCTACCTAATTCTTTGATTATGATATTACAATCAAGGGTACAAAAAAAGAAAAAAATCAATGAATTCAGGATTCAATCTGCTCTCTATGAATGAGAGAAAAATAGAATAATCAGGAACAGCATAGAGTTTCCCCTTTTTTAGCACACGCAATTGAATGTTCAAAAGGAATCAAATTTTTTTTTTATCATAAAATTTCTAAATACAATGGAATTGCGTACGTATTACGTATATAGTCATAGGAGTAATCGAAGTACATGCCAATATAGCTATCTAGCTATCCGTATATCACATCTTTTCTCATAATTGAACTTGGTGCAACATAGGTTAGGTCGCACTCTATCATAATGTCTATCTTCTATTCATATTCAAGGAAATATTCAAGTACGATGATCCTATATAGGGATATGTGCATGAGAAATAGACTCGAGTTCGGTATCCACGTATAAAAATTTCTGTTCTGGGGTTTACATATAACCATCTATTTTCTTTTAATTAGAATTGATAATGATTAGTCGTAAATCAATTGGATTTTGCATCCATTAACCATTAAGGTAATACAAATGGATATACAAAATGAAGAGCTGTTCGCTAATTCAAAGTAAGTAAGAGTAAAGAGTCAAAGAGTAAGAAGTAAATAGTGAATGAAGTAAAGAATGAATTCTTCTAAATTGCCCTGCATTTTACAGTCTGTGACCGGGGCCGGGAAGTTCATAGAAATTCATAAGCTTTTTCATCACCTCTCGATTTTTCATATAGAAATGTCATTCATGTATCTCCTTCATAAAAAGTTTCCCCATAATGGACTAAGGTAAGTCCAGAAAGAAAAGGCCTATCTAATTTGACCACTATACTTTCCACAGGGTATAACTATTTGAAAGAGTTTCATCGGTCGTCCCTTTCATTACTATTCCTTGAAGGAAGAGAGGGGGGGTAAGCAGCAGGAATGGCGGGAGAAAACTGCCATGAGATTCGTGCAAAGATTACATACCTTATACCTGACTACGGAGGCACTAGTTTTTTTATGAAAGAAAAAGAAGGACTAGTTCTTCCCACATTGAAGCCAAAACGGAAGTGCATTTCTCTCATTCTAATGGCTTAATCCCTTCTTTTTAGGGCCAAGGATATTGCTGAAATGAGTGCGTAGATGCTTTGAATCTTGAAGGGCAGAGTCCGATTAGGAACCGAAAATGAGTTCATCGCCTGTAGCCAAAGACGGAGAATCCGCTCGAGCAAAAGCAGAAGGAGGACCAGCTTCTCTGAATGGCAAGGAGCAGAATGCCAATCGACGACCCTCGGGATCTCAGTTCCTATGATGTTGAGTTATGGGCAGATCAATTTCTTATGTAAGAAAAGGGTGAAGCTTATACGCTGTCGCTAAGCGCTCATAAGCGATATCGAACAGCACTTCACTCACGCTATTTCTTTAGTAGTTAGTAGCGAGATCAGTCTATCGCAAGAATGGAGATTGCTCCGCACCTTTTTTTATTTTTAAAGGCTAAGTCTGAGGTCTTCTTGATGAGAGTTGGGTGAAGAGTGCCTATCTATATAGAAAAGTTAGTCCCCTTATGACCATTTCTTTTGAAGAAAAAGAAAATCCCAGGAAATTGCACTCACCGCAGATCGGGCTGTGGCAGCAAGGTCGTCGGCAACGAGTTCACCCGTCATTCATTAGGGGGATGGAGTGGAGTCTGGTAGAACATTCGATTGAAAGTATATCACCCTAGCGCCTCTTTGCTGTAAAGCTCTAGAATAAGAAGAAGTTTTGACATTAGGCTGGTCAAGTGAGTACGGACCCCTTTTCAAAGGTAACTAGATACTTCACTCTAGGTCTAGCTTTCCCTTGGATTGCTTTTCGATTTTCTTGCCTTCTTACTCTATTCAAAGATAGCCTTTTAATTTTTATATATCTTATTGGCTTAAGCAGACCATAGAGAAGAGAAAGGCACGTAGTGAATACGAATAGGAAGCTGGTATTCAATTAGCTAGGGGGGAGGGAAGATGCCAGTTGCCAGTCGAATGAATATTCGTTTGTACAATTGAACAAGCGATTGAAGACCGATGGCCGTTCATAGAAATTCATAAGCTTTTTCATCACCTTACAGAAAGTAGACTTGGAAGACGAGAGTAGGTATTTGGCTTCTATCTGTATGAACTAAGAGGGAGAAGACAGAGAAAAGACCGAATACCAGTCTTTATGGTGTCTGTCTCTTGTCTGATTTCAGTCTATAAGATAGAGAATGCCCGAGTCAAGCATAGGTCAGATCTAGCGCCTTGTACCGAGCTTCCTCTCCCCTGCCTGCTAACTACTCTTGAAAGAAAAAGAAAGTCAAGCGATGCCGGCAGATTCATGACCAAACAACCTATCCCGACTAAGCTAAGACCACTTCTTCTTATTCTACATAGGAGAATCTTGAAAGAAGACTGAACCACTTGAAGCTAAAAGCTAGTCGAATCCTAACTCACTTCTTTGATTCTTCTCTTGTTCGTGAACCAATCGTAACCCAATGAAACCTAGGAGCAGAAGTCGATGGCTTCCTCTAGCGCCTGAAAGTCAAGGGAACTTTTGAAAGATGTGGTGTCAAGCTCCTTCTGCGCCGCTAGCGCTACTACTCCTTTTTTTCTATCTTCCTAGTGAGTGGAGCCCAGACTCAGGTTTTTTTTGCGTACGTTTACGTTATCTAGAATAAGGAAAGACCTGGTAGCGAAAGGGAGTAGCAAAGGCGCTAGGTTAGGAGAGAATACCGCTTAGCAACCATGGAACTAGCTGCCACCAAAAAAAGGCGAGAGTTTCACTTAGACAAGTTCAAGGTCTTTTGAAAGAGAAAAAAAGAAAGTTTCGAAAAAATACGAGAACAAAGATCTACCCCTTCCTTTGTTTGTGGAGCAGTCTTGTTGGGAAACTATCAGAAAACCACTTTTGTGGTATATCAATGGAAAGAAGATTCTCTCAGTTCACATCAGGAAAACCCATCATTCATCTTCCATTTTTGTTCATCGTTATTTTAGGAATCTCAAATCAAAATCTAAGGCTTTCAAAGTCACAGTCGGGTAGCAACGTCAGGAAACAGTTCAAAAAACCAATTTCATTAGGGGAGTGAGTGTGATCTAGCGCCTTTGAGAAAGTAGGTTTGCAAAATGTCACTTCTGGGCGACATGTACAAGAATTCTCCCTGACTGACAAAGCAAAGATCTTTTCAAAAGGCTCAACTTTTAGTTTGCGGGTTTTTAGAAACAGCTAGTTCCAGCCACTACTCAACTTCCATTGAATCTCTCTTCAATGATCGATCCCAACCGGAGCTTTCAAGCATGACTGACTACTCCGATCTCTAGAGAGAATAAGAGGTCTACGCGATGCTTAGCCGAAGAAAAGGAGTTTTGAATGTTGAATTGAATGAAAGAAGCTTTGCTTCAATATTCTATATGTGATCTTCGCTTCGTGCTGCTGACGTGTCTTTTGCTTGGGATGAGTGCGTGGTGGGCCTTGCTTCCGGAACCACTGTTGACGCAACCTGTTCGTGTTCCGCAGACTACGCACAGGCGCTCAAAAAGGGAAGAAAAAGTCACTCAGTTTGTCCATGACGAAGTATAGGGTATCCATGCGTTCCCAAAAGGGGAATTCACGATAGAATCGTGGAAGCGTTCACCGAACCTTATTTGATCCTTTCTCTCTCAAGCTATCAAAGAGAATTATGGCTTTAGCAGTGATGATTGGGGTGGTCGTTCTCTCTCAGTCTGGCATTGGGGGAGTCATTGACATTGGAAGGAGTGGTTGGTCACTTGGTCAGTGGTAGCGTGGAGACCAAGTCGAGTGAGCCCTAAGCTTAAGAAGCAGTGGAATCCCGCGCTACTACGAAGAGTTCGCAGCTTGTGGAGGCGGAGGAAATAGCACCAGCGGCAGAGCGTCAGAGTAGAAGCCTAGGTTGCTCCTGTGGCTGAACCTACTTAGCCTTCACCACCTGTTCAGGAGGTCTTTTTTCTTTGACCTTGACCCAGTACCCGAACCTGTTGACAGAGCCTGGCCTGTTGATTGATAGTCCCAACATTGATGTCTATTCTATATAGGAGTCAAAGCATCGGTGAATGAGCCAAGGACTGGGAAATGGGAAAGAAAACTATTGCCTTTTTTTTCTTTTAGGAACATGGCTCGCCTGACGACTGTTGCACTTCACTTGCAGCTTGCTAGCTCATTCATTCACTTGCTCATGAACTCGCTGCTTCGCCAGAAGAGAAGCGACTAGTCGCCTCCTTTCCTCCGCCGAAAGATGCTTAGCCAGAAGCTACGAAGGAGGGGAGCCGGGGAAGGCCTACGATGGCAATGAGGGGGAAGCTGTCGTAGAAGCTTTGCCCCTTTCTTTCAAGATGAAGAAATGAAATGATTCTCCCGGAACGCTAGCTAATCTACGAGTTCCCTTCAATCTTATGAACTGAATCAGAACGCCTTCTGATTCAGGAACGAACCCATTTAGGGGGGCGTCGGCCCGGGAAGGGGAGAGTGGCCGAGTGGTCAAAAGCGACAGACTGTAAATCTGTTGAAGGTTTTCTACGTAGGTTCGAATCCTGCCTCTCCCACTTGTTGTAGACTTCAGAGAAGAGAAAGTAGGCGTCAGCGTAGGAGGGCCAACCGAGCGAAGCTCTTTCTTTTTTTTTGCCGTGCCTTGAAGTGAAATTGTATCGTATGCTAGTGAGATAGGTTGGCTAACTACTACGATCTATAGAGATTCCCCATCTATATCCAACGAGAATAGAAGCGAGTCGCTTCCGGCATCGGCTTGTAGTCTGTCGGCACACGCACGCGCCCGTGGTTCGGGACGAAGCCAAGCGATACATACGATAGACGAAGGAAGCGCCCACCCTGCACTGCGGGAGGCTCTCAGAGACCTGTAGTTTTTCAGCCAAAGAAGAGCGCGCAAGGTTGCGTAGCAAAGAAAGAAAAAGAACAAGCAACGGCGAAAGCCGTAGCGCATCCGTTTTCTTTCAGGGGAACGCAAGTGGATTGGAGAGGTGGAAGAAGGATGGATTTAGGAGTCTTTGTGCGAGCCGTATGCGGTGAGAGTCGCACGTACGGTAACGAGGGGGGTTCGCGTCTATACGTGTAGTGTGGCCTACCCACCCTATTTGTTCCATGATCTATGGGTCTACTGGAGCTACCCACTTCGATCAATTAGCCAAGATTTTGACCGGATACGAAATCACTGGTGCTCGATCTAGTGGTCTTTTTATGGGGATTCTATCTATCGCTGCAGGATCCCTATTCAAGATCACTGCAGTTCCTCTTCGGGCGGCTGTAGGACGGACGGCCCCCTATAGGTAGTAGGGTAGGATGGGTGGTACCGCTCAGATTGAGGCCAATCCTCCTAACTGCGCGCGGGCCGGGCTTAGAGCGCGTGAAACTAATCACTACCTCGTAAGGGCGTTGAGACCATAGCATGTTACACAAAAGCGCCGCTTTCTCTGGAGTGTTGTCACACGACTAGAAGAGCTACTCGCTCTGTAGTGTTGTCACACAAGATAAGCACGCCACCCGCCTGCTGGCCGGGCAAATCAAAGTTCTCTTCCGGTCAACTGTCCACCCAGTCAAGTGCAAAAAACACAGTGGAATCAAGCAACGCACGCTGCTGGTGTGCTTCCTGCCCACGAGGAAAGAAAGAAGAGCGACAAGGCGCGGAACGTTTGACTATTTGCAGCATGGGAGCTGATTACCCAAGAAATCCCTGGGAAAAAAGAAAAGATATCTCGGTAACGAAAACCATAGGAGGCTTTATTGGCGAGATCCAACGGTGAACAGCTGCCCAAAAGAAAAATTTCCTGGATGTCCAGGACCTTTAGTACCGTACCCTACCCCCGAACCAGCAGCCTTCGCGCCAAGCGACGACCGCCCTTGTCCGCACCTTTCCTTTTTCCATTCAGCCTACTTCTTAGCTTTGTTCCGTCAGTCTCAGGCAAAGCTTGAGTGGTTCGCCTACCTTACCCACTTGACGAAAGCTTCGTTTCCGGGTTGATGGATGGATTCAGTCAGCCTCACTCCGAGGGGGTCAAGGGCCGTTTCGAGCAAGCTTTCGCTTTTTCTCCCGGCTTTCAACAACTTTCGCTGACGCTTTCAAAGGCGACCCTATGACGTTTCCGTCATTGAAGTAGCCCTTCCTCGCCTACCCTAAGAAAGAAGTCACTATCTTCTTGCCCTACTGAAGTACCAAAGGTGCGCGTAGCCCGGTTACTTTACTCTGTCTATGGTTGCTACTGAAGGAAGTAGGGCTCCTATTGACTAAAGGTTCTTTGGTTTCCTTTAGAATGAAAGTAGCTATGAAGCCCCTACTACTGTAGATTCAAAAGGCGAAAAGACCCCCCGGGGGGCTTTTTGTGGGTTATGAGGAAGATTGAGAATAGAAAAGAGAACAAAGGGGCGAAGCGTCCGGTATTTGAAGAAATTAGAAAGAGATAGGAAAGAGTGTTCCATATAGGTGCTATTGAGCATCTGCTCTCTCTCCAGATTTTTTTCTATAAAGAGAAGATCGAACTATGAAAACTAAAATAGGCGCTAGTCTTGTTCTTTTTCAGAACAGATGATGAAAGAATAGATATATATATATATATATACATAGACAGAGAAAGGGATGTAGATTCTCTTCCTCTTTTTCAATGAAGACATTCATACATATATCTAGTTCATCTATTTCTTGTCTCTAGCGCCTTATCTATCTATGAATATCTATTCAGAAAGAAAAAGATATGAATCAAGTTCGTTTTTTTGTTCCCCGAAGCCCCGAATGGATTGGATCGTTTCTGCTTCTGCTGAAGGCGTCGCCCGTTCCGAATGCTTCTCCGATCCTGAAGTTCTCGCGAAGAGAAAAACAGCTCTCCCTCCCTCTGTCTTTTCCCGCTCTGCTAATCTTCCCCTCTAACGCGGGCCGGGCTAAGCTAAGCGGGAGGAAGACGCTCTTCTCGTTTGTCCTTTTTTCAGTGCAACACAGGAAAGCGCCCTCTTTTTGTCATCCTCCCAGAGGCTTTTTTTTCTTCTTTTCTTTCTTGTTGAACGCATGGGGGCCCTTCCCATCATGTTTTAGCCTATGTTCAAAAACCCCCCCGGGGCCCACAAAGGCGCTAGGAATGCCTGCCGACGTTCAGATAAGGTTTGCTACGCCCTTTCTAAAGGAAAGGCTCGACGAAGGGAGGGGGATGCGGCGGGGTCAGGAAAACGCTTTGGGAGATCGAGATGTCGATTCCATTTGTTTTTCATCGAAAACGAAGAAGGCCGAGGGGATAGCAGCCTTCCTTCGGGATAATAAGGAATTCCGGCTCGGCCCGGGAAAGCGCTGGCAACAACATAAAGGAAGGGGTCCATGTAGCTGCTGCGACCGCCCACTGAGCAGCAGGTTCGGCATCTACTACAAAATCAAAGAGAGAATCCACTGAAGATGACCACGCCTCTGCTAGGCAGCGTGTGGAATGGCCGAGAGCGGACCCTTTTGGATATATAATCCAAGCCGAGAGTGGAGTTACGTGAACAGCCGTCTGATGGAAAACAACTTTCACGTTCGGTTCAGAGAGCACTTTTTTCGTTGAGAATTCCTCGTTCCCTTTTGTGTGAATTCCCCAGCGGCGAATTCCAAACTTGTGCGGGCCCTATCTATTCAATCTCTCGAGCCCCGAAGAAAACCCCCCTCTCCCTCGGACTCCATCTCTCTTTTGACTCCATATATGTGGGCACCTGATATCTATGAGGGTTCACCCACCCCGGTGACAGCATTCCTGTCTATTGCGCCTAAAATCTCTCTTTTTGCAAATATGTCACGTGTTTTTCTTGTTGCCTCCTATGGAGGTACATTGCAACAAATCTTCTTTTTCTGCAGCATTGCTTCTATGATCTTAGGAGCACTGGCCGCCATGGCCCAAACGAAAGTCAAAAGACCTCTAGCTCATAGTTCGATTGGACATGTAGGTTATATTCGTACTGGTTTCTCATGTGGAACCATAGAAGGAATTCAATCATTACTAATTGGTATATTTCTTTATGCATCAATGACGATAGATGCATTTGCCATAGTTATAGCATTACGGCAAACCCGTGTCAAATATATAGCGGATTTGGGCGCTCTAGCCAAAACGAATCCTATTTCGGCTATTACCTTCTCCATTACAATGTTCTCATACGCAGGAATACCCCCGTTAGCCGGCTTTTGTAGCAAATTCTATTTGTTCTTCGCCGCTTTGGGTTGTGGGGCTTACTTCCTAGCCCCAGTGGGAGTAGTGACTAGCGTTATAGGTCGTTGGGCGGCCGGAAGGTTGCCATGAGTAAGGTTGGGAGACCGAAGGCAGTTTTCCGTCCGGACACGTAGCTTACCGAATCAGTTGCGACACGGATGGGAATGCATGCTACGAAAGACAGGGTCGAGTCTGATACATCAACCGTCGACTCCATATCCTTGTACGAGTCCACAATCACTACACGAGATGAACCTAGGTTTGGTGAATTGAAGTTGGCCTTAGGTGTAATAGGACTCCCAGTTACTGCGCGCGATCGTATACTGAGGTGCTCCCCGTCGGTTGTTGGAACGACGCGAGCCGGGCGAAAGATGAAGGGACAGAGGCGCGAAGCGATTCCCCAGGCGGAAAACGAATCGACATCTCGATGTGATACAGCCCTTTCCATTTTCGTTGGGAAAGAACGGCGAAGTCCATCCGAACCGTCCAATGAAGAAATAAGAGGAGAGCAAAGCGCCAATGGCGCGCGAAGCGCATGCGGAACGGGCACGGAGACAAAAATCCAGAATGGAGGAGCCGTTAGGCCACTCGAGCAAGGCGAGAGGAGACCGAGCTCATTCCCTTCTCTTCTTTCATAAGAAAACTATCGCCTTCTCTTCTGAAAGAAGAGAACTATCGCCTTCGCTTCCTGGGCCCAAAGCAGTGCTTTGTTTCCTGGCCAAATCAAGGATTTTGGGCTTCTTGCTGAATATATATTCATCGAAAGATAGATCCATCCATCTATCCAGATATCTAAAAACAAATCATTCAAAGTTTAATTCAAAGAACTGCTCTGAGCACCTCCGCCCCCACTCAGGAAACGGCTATGCTGCAATGGATGGCAGAGGGTCCGTAGTACCCGAAGCACTAGAGTGATCCAGTGGCTGGGAAGGGGCCTATAAGTGCCTAATACTACACTTGGCTCTACACATTGACCCCTATCCAGTGTCTGGCAGAACGTTGGGGGCTTCAATCCTGACTCCTTATCCCCACCCAGGCTAACGGAGCCTGACTTATTCAGGGGAGAGAGTGGAGCCTCGAGAAGTACTCTGGAGAGGAAGATCCTTGGCCCCTCTTCATTCTCTACAGGGGTCTCTGGCCACATGGAAGCGGGGCAGAGATGGAAAAGAGAAAACACGGGAATAAGAAGCAAGCTTGCCTTCCTTTTTGATCATTTTTCTAGAGGGGGATGGATAAAGTGGACAAAACAGACTCACATTTTCCAGTCTGGGTTCCGTCTCGACAAAGAAAGAATCATCTTGAAAACGCTCCTAACCCCTTCGTAGAGCCGTGTATTGTAAGTGATCCGAACCTGCCCGGAGCGAGCCCCTCTTAGAGGCAAGTTCAGTTGGTGAGCCGTATGATGGGCAACTATCTCCTGCGGTTCGGAGAGGACTCAGCTGTGAGTTAGTACCCCCTTGGTTTCGGGGGTGGACCCTTTCACTCTATTTTATTATATACGCTTAGCGAAAAGAATGTTTTTTGATAGACCTAGGACATGGATTCTATATGAACCAATGGATCGTGACAAGTCGTTACTACTAGCAATGACTTCCTCTTTCATTACTTCATCCTTTCCATATCCCTCTCCCTTGTTCGATCTTACTCATCAAATGGCACTCAGTTCATATCTTGAAGTTCGATCATTGACAAGGTTCAAAGAAAGGGTGGGCCATTCACCATGAAGGCTAAAAATAAGCGATATAGGCTTGACTGGACCACTACAAGAAACTCCTGCAGCAAATGCTCCTGTCTTGTAGTTTTTCAGCATCTAAGGCCCCATAGGTTTCACTTCACTCCAGTGTTTCAGCACACGTGCACGCTACTGGCCCAGCTCCGCCTAAGAGGACTGCCCCATTCCATATAGTAAGGGCTCGTAGAGATCGCACATGAACACATGATCTTAGTGACCTTAACGGCTTACCGGTTGGTTAATTGCTTATCGGCTAGAGCAAAAAATAGGGAACCGGCTTCAATAAAATTGACGAGGACTTAGGCCACTATCTCCAAAGATTCTAGGGTTCGTTCAAAGCTCCTTTCTTTCTTTTCCGGCTTGCTATTCAATTCGAGTTTCACGACCGGACAATACTTTTTGGGCTTTTTCGCTTGATGCCTTACTTACCGCGTTTCCTCCCCGGGCACAGCTTCTGAAAGAGAAGATTTAGCCTCCTGGCTCAGAGGTACTTTTGACTGGTTTTCTCACAGGTTGCTCCCAAAAGTCCTTTACTGGTTTGAACTTGTCATGGAGTTAGTCTGACTTATTACTAGACTTTCCTAGTGAAAAAGAGTGAGGAATGGAGCTATAGACTTTTGGAAAAAAACTACCATGTAAAGAAATCGATCGCTTGAAGAAGGCCTAAATGGTGAAGGACTCAAAATCTGACAAAAGGGCAACTCGCCTAGATCCCTCGAAGTCATAAGAAACTAGGTTTTTCTTAGATAGCCAGCCCTCAAACTCGAGGTAACGAATCTTCAAAAGGGAAGTCCTACTCGCTTCAAGTAGCAGATGTACTCTTTCTCTCACTGGCTGGACTGGATGAAAGTCTATAAACTACTTAGAAAAAGGGATTTGAAAAGTATAGTTTCTAGCCTGCCTTCAAACTTCTCTTCTACTTAGACTACTCCTCCTCTGTCAGCTAGGAATTACCATAGAAAAGGAGTCATTCTAATGATTAGGAAAGATCTTCTCATAAGAAATCGACTGAACACCCACCCAATCTCTCTTTTGTATCATGATGTTGTTTCTCTGTTGTTGATACACAATTTAGTAATCTATCTTTTGTATCATGATGTTGTTTCTCTTTTTTTTCTACAAAATGGGCTATGTTGATTGGAAAATGATTGGAAGTTGTTGTTTTAACTCACCTTTCAATCATCTCTCCCAAAACTGTGATTAGGAAGATCTTCTCAGAAAGTACTTACACCCACCCAATTCTCGGTCACAATTTGATACACAATTTCAACTAGATCTCACTGTTGATTAAAAATGATTGGTAGTCACCTCAATTATTCTCTCAAATTCAAGTTTAGAAACTTAAACTCAACTAGAATTTCGTAGTACATTCAAAGAAACAAAAAACTTGAGCACTTGTTAGAACAATTGCGTATAGAGAAACTAACAAATTTCAAAATAATAAACTTCATCATAGAAAGAAACATTAGCTCAGAAGTGATAGAAAAGAGGCGAAGGTTGAAAGGAGGAGGAGGTGAGTTGTCGACTGTTATGATAAAGAGAAGTAGTGAATTTTTGTTTTCGGAGTGCACATGGTGAGCTAGGTTTTGAGAAGGTAGGAATAAGGTAAGGTCTCCTAGACGATGATTGAGTACGCGATTCAATCGTATGAACAAAACTTTCACTTGAGAAGGACTCCTTTCTACATGAAAGCTTGGGGGATGTCTTGTTAACAGAGTTCTTTCTTCCTATCCTAAACCTCAAATCAAAGAAAAGACTAGTTTAGAAGATTGAGATTCAAGGTGAAGTTCTCTTTCTGTTCTGTAAAGAAAGACGAGCTATATTCATTTGGGTACGATTGTATAGGCAAGGCATCTATCGTTTTTCATTTCCAATTTCAGATCAAAAAAAAGTGCTATGAAGCAGAACCGATTCTGGACTTGCTCATATACATGCTGGGATTGGTTCACTGAAAAAGGAAAAGCTCCTGCCAGTAAGCTGCTTTCTTTCCGGTCATTCACCCGCTTAGAGCTCGTACTCACTCTCACATCGTAAAGTCTATTAGCTTACTATTGAGCTGTAGAGTAAGGATACACGCGGTGGGCAAAGGCAGCAATCTCATCTTATCGGTGTTGTATCGCTGCCCGAGCCCGAGATTTTCTGACTGACTGCTCTGGGCAATAAGCGCTTTCAGTCAAGCCAGGTGCTCCTATCTTTCTTTCTCTTTGACGAGTAAGCAAGACTACGTTCCTTATTCAACTAGGTGCGACTGACAAGGAGCATAGCATTCAGTTAGAAAAGTTTGAGGAAAGACCGTGTTTTTCGTCATCAACAGTCAAGTCAGAAGTGCAACAGCTGCTTCTTTTCTTTCCACGAAGGTAAGCTCGCCTAAGAAAAGAAGCTAATCGAGTCACGAGGTGCGTAGCAAACCAATCCTCCCTGCCTCAACCACTCTGAATATGCTTGTTTGTCTTTCTACCTGACCCTGCTTTCGAATTTCTAGCTTCGGTCCCCTACTTGGTGACCCGGCTTGGCTCACTCTGAATTTCTATGTTCTACCCCTTGCCACCCGGTTCAAACCATGGTCATTCTTCCTACCAAAATTGGTAATTGTATGGAGATCGGATCCTAAGTAGCTATAGGATGCTTGGGTTGGACGAATTCTCCGAAGAAGATCGTTTCACTGTAGCAAGAGCACGCAAGATTGAGCGTTTCTTATCACAACCCTTCTTTGTGGCAGAAGTCTTTACTGGTTCTCCAGGGAAATATGTTGGTCTCACTGAAACAATTCGGGGGTTTCAATTCATCCTTTCCGGAGAATTAGACGGTCTTCCCGAGCAGGCCTTTTCTTTGGTGGGTAACATCGATGAAGCTACCAAAGCTATGAACTTAGAAGAGGAGAGCAAATGGAAGAAATGACCTGAAATCTTTGTGTACTGACTCCTAATCGAATGATTTGGGATTCCGAAGTGAAAGAGATTCTTTTCTCTACTAAGAGTGGACAAATTGGGGTATTACCAAACCATGCCCCCATTGCCACGGCTGTAGATATAGGTCTTTTGAGAAGACGGCTAAACGACCGATGTGGCTCTTATGGGCGGTTTTGCTAGAATAAGTAATAATGAGATCACCATTTGAGTACTGACATTGATCCACAAGAAGCTCAACAAACTCTTGAAATAGCTGAAGCTAACTTGAGTAGAGCTGAGGGTAAGAGACAAGCAATTAAGGAAAATCTAGCTCTCAAAGTGATTTCCTATTAGTAGTCAATACATTCAATCAAAATCAAAAGAGTTCTTTATTATACACTACACACTACATCTTGATTCCACAAATTGAACACAATGAAGTCTAATTTGATGAATCTGATGATAGAACGAAAAAAAGAGGATGGGTATAAAAACTTCTTAGATACCATGGAATCCGGTCTTTCTACCTACTATTGGATTGGAACCAATGACTCCCGCCGTATGAAACTCTAACCACTGGGTTAAGTAGGTCATTTATCACCACAAAAAGGGTCTCCATCACTTCGATGGATTATAGGTCAAATATGTTTTCTAAGCAATATCAATCTTTTACCAGTAAACATAAACGGATCAGAGAGTTCTCATGTGGGATTATGGGATACCCTTCTTGACAAGAAATTGTCTCTATGTTCAAATGGTTATGACAAGGGCTATAGCTAAGTTAGGTAGAGCACCTCGTTTACACATGCGCCAATGTTTTTCCATTATGCAATGACCATAATTGATCTTTTTGAGAAGTCGATGTCTTACTCCGTAGATTCGAGAGAACAAGAGAAAAAGAGCCTTTGGTTTGATCCGGTTCAGGTGCGAATTCCGGTGCCAAATCAAAGAGAACCTGCCATTGTAAGGTAAATGCCCAGTCCATTCAATGCCAGGCATAATGAGTATAAGGATCTCAAAAGAACCTCTTTTCGTCCTATGAGCTTTGAGGTGTATGAAGTCTCATATTTGACTCTTGCAGCGGAGCGATAGAGACTGCATTGATCTAGGCCGAAGGCAGACCTAAAGAAAGGTCACCCTTCTTTGAAACACTTTGGTATTGCTCCTAGATCAGGATACAAAGAATGAATCAGAGCACATGGAGCCATCTCATTATCTTCTTATCTTCCTCTAAAGAAAAAATATGGTGGACTAACTTCTCTTTACATCATTTGATGAAAGAGCCCAATGCAACAAAATGCATGTTGGGTCTTTGAAACAGTTCGAATCATTTCGATCAGTTTTCTCTGTTTTACCGAGAAGGTCTACGGTTCGAGTCCGTATAGCCCTAATACATTCCATTTTTGTTTTGTATAGAAATTGGAGTAGTAGTAGGAACAAGAAAAGAAACACAATAATTCATTCCAACGGACCCAATTGGTATTTGTCAAATCTCGGATCAAATACCCATCTCTCTTCATCCACTTTCATGAATTACATATGATATTTTTCTTCTTTTCATTGTTTTTCTTTCCAATCTGAATTGAAAATGGAATTTGTCATTTCTTTCTTGAATTCTGAATTATTGAATTTCTTCTTGACTAGAAGATCAGGGATTCTTGACTTTCACTTTCTATTTAGAAGATAGAAGATCAATATGAAATAGAAAAAAGATACATAAGATAAGAAGTCTAAACTAAGTATAAGAAGACTTAGTATAATAAGAAGTAGAATAGAAAAGAAAAAGAACTAAGTCTAAGAGCATGCTATGTCTACACATCACATATAGAAATAGAAAGAGAATCAAAAGGAGAAAAAAAAGAAAAAAGAGAAGTGGGATGACATTAGATGAATCTTGAAACAAGGTATGTCCTACAGCAAACAAACTCTCAACTATGCGGCTTTCTTTGATCAAAATTCTTTTCTTGTTTCATCTAAGAAGTTCTAGATGATTTGAAGATTCCAATTCAAATGGAAGAATTCAGCCTATTCCACATTCATATCCACATTCATAGGAGTACTTTGATGTTTCTGCTTCCACGAATATGAGATTTTCTGGGCATTCCTAAGAATATCAAGCGTTATTCCTATCTTGGCATTTGTCATTTCTGGGATTTTAGCCCCGATTAGGGAAGGTCCAGAAAAGCTTTCTAGTTATGAATCAGGTATAGAACCCATGGGGGATGCTTGGGTACAATTCCGAATTCGCTATTACATGTTTGCTCTAGTTTTTGTTGTTTTTGATGTTGAAACGGTCTTTCTTTATCCATGGGCAATGAGCTTTGATGTATTGGGTGTATCTGTCTTTATAGAAGCTTTCATTTTCGTGCTTATCCGGTTCAGTTTATGCATGGCGAAAAGGAGCGTTGGAATGGTCTTAGCTGAATATTTAGACAATCAAAAGAAAAGGCGAGAGTTTTCTTTGTCAAAAGAAAAGGCAAGAGTTTGATTCTTTCAGAAGAAAAGGGAAGGAAAGGATGACATTGAAACAGTTATGAATTTGGTTGAGTTTCCATTACTTAACCAAACAACCCCCAATTCAATTCTTTCAACTACATCGAATGATCTCTCGAATTGGTCAATACTTTCCAGTTTATGGCCGCTTCTCTATGGTACCAGTTGTTGTTTCATTGAATTTGCTTCATTAATAGGCTCGCGATTCGACTTTGATCGTTATGGGTTGGTGCCAAGATCGAGCCCAAGGCAAGCAGACCTCATTTTCACAGCCGGAACAGTCACAATGAAAATGGCTCCCTCTTTAGTAAGATTCTATGAGCAAATGCCTGAACCAAAATATGTCATTGCTATGGGAGCCTGTACTATTACAGGAGGGATGTTCAGTACTGATTCTTAGAGTACTGTTCGCGGAGTCGATAAGCTAATTCCTGTGGATGTCTATTTGCCAGGCTGTCCGCCTAAGCCAGAGGCAATTATAGATGCGAAACTTCGTAAGAAAATATCCCGAAAAATCTTTGAAGATAGAACTGTGTATCAACAGGAGAATCGATGTTTTACTACTAATCACAAGTTTGACCTTCGACGCAGTACTCATACTGGAAATTACGATCAAGGATTACTCTATCAATCACCATCTACTTCAGAGATACCTTTTGGATTGGAAATCTTTTTCTTCCTACGAATTAGTGAATCAGGCAGGGTTCCTTTGTGCAGAATAAGAAACAGTGGGTCAATCATGAAAATGAAAAATTTCATTGTCAATGTGAACAAAGAAAAATGTGGGAGAGATGAAGAAGATGCAGGTTCATTTATCTGATTGGCTAGTCAAGCATGAGCTAATTCATAGATCTTTAGGCTTTGATTGCCGAGGAATAGAGACTTTACAAAGAAAAACCGAGGCCATTGCTGTCATTTCATATGTATATGGTTACAATTCTTTACGCTCCCAGTGTGCCTATGATGTAGCACCAGGCGGATTTTGAGCTAGTGTGTATCACCAAAATACGGTATGGTATAGAGAAACCAGAAGAGGTATGCATAAAAGTCTTTGCTCCCAGGAGTAATCCTCAAATCCCGTCAGTTTTCTGGATTTGGAGAAGTGCTGATTTTCAGGAACGGGAATCTTATGATATGTTGGGAATTTCTTATGAGAATCATCTAAGTAAAAAAGGGGTTTTTTATCATTCAATGAGCATCTTGGCATTTCCCTTCTAGATGAAACAGAGTCATTTCATTCGTATTGTGGAGGGGCTCAAATAAAAAAAGAAAAAGAGGCTCTCATTGCTATTCCCCAATTGGGAAGATATCATCTAATATACATTTCGTATGAGCAGAAACACTCAAAAGAATTCTGTACCATGAACTTTGTACCGCGCACATCACTTAGTGGGGACCCCAGAAAGTCACTTGAGCAAGAGTGAAAAAAAAAGAGGAAATTGGAAAGAAAAGACAGAAGAGACGAAATGAAGAAATGCAAAATGAGCAGAATCGGAGTTTCTTTGTACTGTGTTTGAAATACATCCTTTCTATTCCTATCCTTCCACTCTTTGATTGAATCCTTTTAGCTCCTTTTTTTTGAGCTATGAATTTGGAGATCTATATGAAAATGGAACATACTTTTGGAATAAGAAAAGTATGAGAAAAAAAGACAAATGAAAAAGAAAGTCAAGAATATCTATCCCGATCCTTCTCAATGAATTCATTTCATTTGTATGAGGCTATCCGATACGTGTCAGGAACCAGATTTGAACTGGTGACACGAGGATTTTCAGTCCTCTGCTCTACCAACTGAGCTATCCCGACCATTTCCCGTGCATCATCCTAGCAGAGTACTTATATCTATGTCAATGAAAAGAACTAAAAAAGAAAATCTTCACAAATTGGCCCTAGCCCCTGAATTTCTTAGATCTTCAAAAAGTTGTCAATGTAAGTAAAAAGATATGGACTATGAATGATTCCATAACGGAGATTCCTTTCACATATATGTTCATATCGTATTATACAAAACAAATGAGATTGGATTGGAAGAAGATACGAGGATTTCTATTCGTATCCATTTGTGAAAGAACAGAGTGAATGAAATGAGAAAGATATTTCATCTTGTTTCAACTGAGCCACTGATGAAAAAAAAGAAAGAGGATGAGGATAACGAGGAAGTAAAATGGGCTTTTTATTGGGGATAGAGGGACTTGAACCCTCACGATTGAAAAATTCGACGGTGACTAGAAATTTCATTGTTGTCGGTATTGACATGTCAAATGGGACTCTCTCTTTATTCTCGTCCGATTCATCTTCAAAAGATCTATCAAACTCTGGAATGAATCATTTGATCACTGAATATTCGAATTCGATTCTTTTTTCAACTTCAATTGGAATTGATTCACAATAACTCTTCCATTTTTCATATCTTTTTTTCTCTCAAAACAAAGATTTGGCTCAGGATTGCCCATTTTGAGTTCCAGGGTTTCTCTGAATTTGGAAGTTACCACTTAGCAGGTTTCCATACCAAGGCTCAATCCAATCAAGTCCGTAGCGTCTACCAATTTCGCCATATCCCCCTTTCCTTTGAGACAAGGATCCAGTTGTAATTCCATCCAACTCTTTCATTTCTCTTGGCACTTTTTCATTCATTAGGTAATGATTCCTATATCGAAAAAGTGTATGCTGCTATTTTCTTTTTTTGCCCACCCTCTATTCTATATTCTATCATTTCATCTCTATTGGATGAACCTTCTTTGTTTCAATACGAAATGATTCTATCATTGATGTATCCGCAATTCAATATGGATAGATATATCCCACATATATATATATGCCTTTCCTCCTCCTTCATTTTGACAGTGCAGTTTGGAATAGTGGAACGGTCGATATTCATTCTTTTTTTTTTCATTTCGAATTCGAATTTCATTGATATATTGAGATTTTAGATTCATATATATGAATATGGAATAGAATTTCTATTTCTATTTAGATAGAGAATTTCTCTAGATCTAAAGAGTTTTCTTTTCTATTTTCTAAAGAGAATCTCAAATCTAGAACTAAGAAATAGAAGAAATTGAAAGAATCAATAAATGAAAGAAAAAAAGAAGAAGAATCACTAGGGAATAGCTAAGATCCGATAGTTTCCTGTATTCCTATACACTATTGCTCTGATATCCGCCCGCTTAGCTCAGAGGTTAGAGCATCGCATTTGTAATGCGATGGTCATCGGTTCGATTCCGATAGCCGGCTCTTTTTCTTTATCGATTTTGTTCTTTCCATGATTGAAAATCTCTACTCTCGCTTTCTCTAAATGTCAGGTCACCGATCTATTATGTCATGGTAACTTGCAGCTATAGCTATGAATAAAAAAGTTGACTAGAACAATGAGATCTCTACAGAAGAAATTGGAAAACGTAACCTTCGCTTGAATTTCCTATATATACAAAAAATCCGAATATTGAGATTGTAGGACTTTAGTCAATTGAGTTTTGCTTTGCTGATCCTTTAGTTCAGTCTGAATTTCTATTTTTTTGTCAAATGAAAGTGAATCAAAAAGGAGCCTTTATATGTCTCGTTACCGAGGACCTCGTTTCAAAAAATAATGGGGCTTTACCGGGACTAACTAGTAAAAGACCCAGATCCAGAAGTGATCTTCAAACCCAATTGCGCTCTGGAAAAAGATCACAATATCGTCTTCGTTTAGAAGAGAAACAGAAATTGCGTTTTCATTATGGTCTGACAGAGCGACAATTACTTCAATATGTGCATATTGCTGGAAAAGCCAAAGGGTCAACAGGCCAGGTTTTACTACAACTACTTGAGTGGATAACATCCTTTTTCGATTAGGTATGGCTTCGACCATTCCTGGAGCCAGACAATTAGTTCACCATAGACACATTTGAGTGAATGGTCGTATAGTGGATATACCAAGTTCTCGTTGCAAACCCCGAGATATTCTTACTACGAAGGATAAAGAAAGATCGAAAGCTCTGATTCCAAATTCTCTTGTTTCATCCCCCCACGGGGAATTGCCAAACCATTTGACTATTGACTCCTTACAATAGAAAGGATTTCGAAAGAAAATACAAAGAATAGATAGTAAATGGATCGGTCTGAAAAGAAATGAGTTGTTGGTCGTAGAAGATTCTTCCCGTCAGACTTGATGAAAATACAAAAGCAAGGTTCATACCAATTTTGACTCCTTTCGCTGAAGTCAATAGAGTACCTCGTGCCCTGTCTCATTCACGTATCAAAAAAGGATTGGCAATAGGATTTTTTTTTTCTTCTTTTCAATATCAATACGATCTTTCTATTTGTATTTGACCTATCACAGGGATGAATTAGGGATAGATAATGTCTATGAAATAAGGGTCTGACCGTTAGAATAATGATATCAATTCTTATTTGATTTGATACATTGTAGTCGGTAACGTTGATGAATGAAAAGAAACGGAGAGAGAGGGATTCGAACCCTCGGTAAACAAAAGTCTACATAGCAGTTCCAATGCTACGCCTTGAACCACTCGGCCATCTCTCCTACAGAATGTTCTTATTGACCAAAACCCGAATGAGTCTTTCATCTTCATTGTAGTACATGTATGACCGCCCGATGGTTCCATAAGAAGAAATTTCTTTTCCAATTTCCTATTTATCAACAACAACTTCTTTCATCAGCTAACCCATGGAATTCATGAATGATGAATCTTTCTATTTCAATTGTATGGTGTGGCACATACACGTTATGCAAACAAAAAGGATGGTTTTTTATTGGAATTTGATTTTCTCATGGCCATTCTTTTCCCTTTTTTTTGGATCATAACCTAATCAAAGATTCTCGAGTTATCAAAATCCATAGGAAACTTGGTTATTCAACTTAGATGAAATAGTAATAGTCATTGGTAGACTACGAAATTGGAATGAAATAGAATCTGATTCCACTATGGAATTTCATCTTTGTCCAAAAAGGGGACACCGCATTTTTTCCAATGAGTCTGTTTTATGTTCTTTGTACTGTACAATTCCTTTTTGTGGGATCGGATGAGAAGAATTATAGAAGGAATTGCTAATTATGCCTAGATCTCGAATCAATGGAAATTTTCTTGATAAGACCTCTTCAATTGTAGCCAATATTTTCTTACGAAGAATTCCGACAACTTCAGGAGAAAAAAAGGCATTTACCTATTACAGAGATGGTGCGATTTTCTTTTTTCTTGTTTTTTGACCTACGAGAAAAAGAACGTAGTTAGGAATAGAAAAAACAAATTAGTGAAAGAAACCTACGCTTGGTGAAGGTGAAGTTTAGAGATAGAGCAATTCCTTCTGTCGTGTATCCTCGATTGATGCAGCCTTAGATGCTTCAATTATCGATTTGAGTATGAAGCGAAAGGTTACATCTATAGGTTCTGTATTGGAGGTAAATACTACTTCATTTAGTACCAATAGGTGGCATCGGGGAAAAAGCACTACACCTAGGAATCAACAACACAAAAACTTTGTTCTAAATCACCCTTTTCCTTATCGGTATCGGGACTCAAAAGAATGGTTAGGAAAACAAAGATCCATCTCATTCGTACTTTTGATACCCGTATAACCATCAAAGACTGTTTCAGTGACTAATTCCTGGAAATCGTAAGCGTTGAGTACAAAGAAATCTTTGGAGTGACTATTTCTATCTAGCACTAATATGATTGGTGTGAAGAAAAAACCTCTTGTGGGAAGGTTGGCTAGAAATTTCTTGTCAAAATACCAGCTCCTGTCAGTTCATAATGAGAATGAGAATAGTGAAATTTTGATTACATGAATTCTTCCTCTTAGTACTATGCACAGAAGGGAGGAGCCGTATGAGATGAAAATCTCACGTACGGTTCTGGAACGGAGATTCTTTGACTAGAATGAACGACCGTAACGGATGTAAGCTCAATCCGAAGGACAGAAGCTTTACAGAATTCTTAGGAAGACCAGAAATTGATCCCTATGATCGAAGTTATATACTCTATAACATAGGTCTTATACACACAAGCAACGGAGAACATACAAAAGCTTTGGAATATTCTTTCCGAGCACTAGAACGAAATCCATTTTGACCACAAGCTTTTCAGAATATGGCCGTGATCTGTCATTACGTGCGACTATCTTCACTATAGAAAGAAAAAAAGATGGAATTGTCTAGTAAATACTAGAAAAAAGATAGGCTTTCTACATAGGAATCGTCCAAAGTAACGATTTTGATCAGCTGTAGCAAGGAAAAAGACTTCGCGAGAACCAAAAAAATCGGAAGAAAGAGGTATGGCCTATATACTAGACTCTATGGATAAAGAGAAAGAGTCGAATTGATAGAGAAAGCACCGTAAAGATCCATTAGTAAGCTATTCTTTGGTAAATACAGTTCAGAACTGCTTACTTATGTCATGATATGGGATAAAAAAAGTGAGAAATCCACTTATGTAATAGAGTCGATCTACTAAAGTATTGAGCAGCGGTGTAGCATCAGATCCCAAAGATAGTAAGTTCTTTTTTCTTAACGGTTTCAAAGATTCTATATAAAGAGAAATATCATATACCATATATGAAATATGAAACCGAGATAGTGACCTTTCATAAAATTCTAACGATATCGGGGGATATCTATGCTTCATTCTTCTGAAGGTGGGAGAAAAGAGAAAACTCATCATTGATCCAAATTAGAATTGGAAACTTATGCAATAAACATCTTCTGGTTAACCCAAGAGAAAATAGAATAGATTGATGAGAAATTTCATTCAGTTAGCATAGGATAGATTCAGAGAAGATGGGACGCAAAAAGAATCGATTGCTGAGCCGTATGAGGTAGGAAACTCTCAAGTACGGTTCCAAGGGAGGGAATTTACTAACCTATTCCGACCGGGGAGAACAGGCCATTCTACAAGGTGATTCGGAAATTGCGGAGGCTTGGTTCGATCAGTATTGGAAACAAGCTATCTAATTCTCAGAATAACTGAAAAAGTGGTGGAAAGAATGAAAGAAAGACAATCATGAAAGAAAATTTGATTCTATCTTTCAATTTCTCAAATCATTAGATTTTCTCAATCTTTCTATTTTTCAAAAGAGATTGGACTTCGATTATTAGTTTCAAAAGAAAATTATTGGGGAATCCTATAAAAAATCTTTTCAAGATGGAAAAGGGCGACCATTTCTCAGAATAATATTGGGTCCTATCACCACTTATCTCGAACACAGGGCTTCATGATTTCGAAGTCATACCAAGTGAAAATTGTTGGAGGAATCCTAAAAACGTCTTTCGAGGAATGGGCTCATTTCTCAAGAACTCTCCATTCTCTTTCTGGGACATGGATGTACTTCATGGTGCCCATTTTCCGTTATGAAGCATGGCTGAGTGGATCTTCATGGCACCCGT
Organism: Cymbidium sinense; assembly: GCA_021442155.1. Classification (NCBI taxonomy): domain Eukaryota; kingdom Viridiplantae; phylum Streptophyta; class Magnoliopsida; order Asparagales; family Orchidaceae; genus Cymbidium; species Cymbidium sinense. Next base: position 138,629,182 of record CM038220.1, read on the forward strand.
GCCCAAAGTAGTTTGGCCAATATTAGGTCAAGAAATATTAAATGGGGATGTGGGCGGTGGTTTTCTAGGAATACAAAGAACCTCCGGTTTTTTTCAGATTTGAGCATCTGGAATCACTAATGAATTACAACTCTATTGTACCAATTGGTGCATTGTTCTTTGCATCGTTAATGCTTTTTGCTGGTTGGTTCCATTATCACAAAGCCGCTCCCAAATTGGCTTGGTTCCAAGATGTAGAATCTATGTTGAATCACCACTTAGCGGTTACTAGGACTTGGGTCTCTTTCTTGGGTGGGACACCAAATCACGTATCTTTACCGATTCACCAATTTCTTGACTTGATCCTAAAGACCTCATGAATTTCTCTTGTCTTGAATCGGGATCTTTTGGCTCAACTTTATCCAAGTTTTGCCGAGGAGCAACGCCCTTTTCACCTTGAATTGGGCAAAATATGCCTTAGTTTTCGTGGAGGATTAGATCCAATAACAGGGGGTCTTTGGCTGAGTGATATTGCACACCATCATTTAGCTATTGCGATTCTGTTCCTGATCGCAGGTCATATGTATAGGACTAACTGGGCCATTGGTCATGGCCTGAAAGACATTTGAGAGGCTCATAAAGGTCCGTTTACGGGCCAGGGCCATAAAGGTCTCTATGAAATCCTAACAACGTCATGGCATGCTCAATTATCTCTGAATCTGGCTATGTTAGGTTCTTTCACCATTGTTGTAGCTCACCATATGTATTCCATGCCCCCCTATCCATACCTAGCTATTGACTATGGTACACAACTTTCGTTGTTCACACATCACATGTGGATCGGGGGATTTCTTATAGTTGGCGCTGCTGCACATGCAGCCATCTTTCTTCTTTATGGTAAGAGACTACGATCCAACTACTCGATACAACGATCTATTAGATCGTGTCCTTAGACACCGTGATGCAATCATATCACATCTGAACTGGGCATGCATCTTTCTAGGTTTTCACAGTTTTGGCTTGTCTATTCATAATGAGACTATGAGCGCTTTAGGGCGTCCCCAAGATATGTTTTCAGATACCGCTATACAATTACAACCCATCTTTGCTCAATGGGTACAAAACACCCATGCTTTAGCACCTAGCGTAACAGCTCCTGGTGCAACAACAAGTACCAGCTTAACTTGGGAGGTGGTGAGTTAGTAGCAGTGGGCGGCAAAGTTGCTTTGTTACCTATCCCATTTTTTACTGCAGATTTTTTGGTTCATCACATTCATGCATTTACAATTCATGTGACTGTATTGATCCTACTGAAGGGTGTTCTATTTGCTCGCAGTTCCCGTTTGATACCTGAGAAAGCAAATCTTGGTTTTCGTTTCCCTTGTGATGGACCTGGTAGGGGGGGGACATGTCAAGTATCCGCCTGGGATCATGTATTCTTAGGTCTATTCTGGATGTACAATGCAATTTCGGTAGTCATTTTCCATTTCAGTTGGAAAATGCAGTCGGATGTTTGGGGTACTATAAGTGATCAAGGAGTAGTCACTCATATCACAGGAGGGAACTTTGCACAGAGTTCCATTACTCTGAATGGATGGCTACGGGATTTCTTATGGGCACAGGCATCTCAAGTAATTCAGTCTTATGGTTCTTCATTATCTGCATATGGTCTTTTTTTCTTAGGTGCTCATTTTGTCTGGGCTTTCAGTTTCATGTTTCTATTCAGTGGCCGTGGTTATTGGCAAGAACTCATTGAATCCATCGTTTGGGCTCATAACAAATGAAAAGTTGCTCCTGCTACCCAGCCTAGAGCCTTGAGTATTGTACAAGGACGTGCTGTAGGAGTAACCCGGGTGGAATTGCCACAACATGGGCATTCTTCTTAGCAAGAATTCTTGCAGTAGGATAATGGCTAGGAGGATTTGAAAGGCATTATTACATTAAGATTCCCAAGGTTGAGCCAAGGCTTAGCTCAGGACCCCACTACTCATTGTATTTGGTTTGGTATTGCTACCGCACATGACTTCGAGAGTCATGATGATATTACTGAAGAACGTCTTTCTCAGAACATTTTTGCTTCGCACTTTGGACAGTTAGCAAGAATCTTTCTGTGGACGTCCGGAAATCTGTTTCATGTAGCTTGGCAAGGAAATTTTGAGTCATGGATACAGGACCCTTTACATGTCAGACCTATTGCTCATGCAATTTGGGATCCTCATTTTGGTCAACCTGCTGTAGAAGCCTTTACTAGAGGAGGCGCTATCGGTCCAGTGAATATCGCTTATTCTGGTGTTTATCAGTGGTGGTATACAATCGGATTACGCACCAATGGGGATCTTTATACTGGAGCTCTTTTTCTATTACTTCTTTCTGCTATATCCTTAATAGCGAGTTGGTTACACCTACAACCAAAATGGAAACCAGGTTCAAAAATGCCGAATCTCGTCTCAATCATCATTTGTCAGGGCTTTTTGGAGTAAGTTCCTTGGCTTGGACAGGACATTGAGTTCATATCACTATTCTCGGATCGAGGGCATGAAGGCTATAACATAGAGTTGGAGGCCTCATTTTCGGGACTGTTCCGCAGAGAGGACTAGACCCCTTCTCGAGGGACTTCACTCACTTTAGAGACAGTGAAAGACTATCAAGAGAGACAAAAACAAAGTAAGAAGTGTTGCATCATATCGGATTAAGTACTTACGCTTAGCTTACTAGCGCCTTGCTTTTATGAAATAGTACGATCTTCGGCCAGGGGAGAGAGATTTTCTTATCTGAATCTTGTGGCTCTGTTCTCAGTCTATCTGTCTATTCTTCTTGCGTCGTCTCTCTCTTCCTCATCAACTTTTTTTAGTTTTTAGTCAATTTTCAGAACAAGTGATTTGGAATAGATAGAAGAAAGTGGTCCATTCAAAAGAAAAAGAGATCACACACTAATTAGGAGAGCTCTAGCTCTCTGAGCCAATTACAAAGCAGGAGATCAGAAAGAGAAACTTACGACTAGCCCATACATGCAAACAAAGACAAAGAAAACCAAACAAAGACAAAGAAAGCCACGCATGAAAACACACTACTTTGCGTCGACGGACTCTTCTAGTCTCCCCGGTGACCGCGGGTGACAGCCCGAACAAGGAGCTCTTGCTGTTCTTCGAGGAGCGCCCTCTTCCTGTTTTCGAGAGAGCGTATTTCGTTCTGGAGAAAAAGCATATGATCCCGTATGATCACGGGATCGATGGGAGGCATATGCTCCCAGAAGGCATGCAGGGTTTGCTCCCGTTGGAGCTTCTCGTTTTCTACATTTTGAATGGAAAGACGAATTCTCTCAAGTCTGGAAGCGATATCCATGGCTAAAGTTGGTTTGGCCCCGTCTCCCTTTGCCTGCTATTTATAGGCGTTGGAGGCCCTATACCCAGCTGTGTCTTGGTTTGGATCATTTCAAACCCGAACCAATCCACTAGATTGAAGTGCGCTGAAGCCGTACTATAGTACGAAAGGCCCCCCCCCTCCAAAAAAAGCGAATCGAAGAGTCCGCCACGCGGCTTAACCTCGATCACGAATAGGAGGCAATAATAGAGCGCCCAAGCGAAGCGTCAATTCTGTCAGAGAGTACTCCGAAGTTTTTCCTCAGCCAATCGTCACTCGACCGACAGCTCCTAGCTGAGGAAAAAGATGTTTGGTCGAAGCCCTATCTCTGATCAGACGCTTGCTTTTTTCCGCTAGCGTGCTTGTTAGAGTTTACGGTTGCTGTTGTTGTTGTTCCAGTCCGATTTTGGTTCCGGTTCCTGCTCAAAAGACTAACAAGAGAAGAAAGAAGAAGAGAAGGGCTAGCTGACAAGGGACTAGTGACCTAGCAGACTAGAGAGCGGACCTCGAAGCTGACTTCTTTGGTTATGCAGACTACACACTTGGTACGAATTATGCTCTAAGTATGGGCTCTTGCCCCATTCATAAAGATGAAAATTGACATGACACAATCCCTGAAGAGTATGATGTGCCCGACCTTGCTTCTCTTGATTCCCCACCCACCTCTCATAGAGGAGGATCAATAGAAAGATCTATATCAAAGATTGCTTTTTTCTTTATCTTTTCAGAGACAGGCGCGAAGTGTTAGAATTGTAATGAGATACATCTCAAGTTTTTTATAACCATTTGACATGCAGTGCCTCTATTGAAACGGTTCTCAAAAACTCGCACAAATTTTCATTGTGTATCAGATGATGTTTTTATGTATTCTTCATGTAGTTTCTTTTCTTCATTTAGATATTCATTGGAATGAACCATAACTATGGAACCCGATTCCTAATAGATTGATCCCAAAATAGCATATCCAAATTAGGAGAAATCCTATAGAAAATGCCGAATTCGTGCCTTGGTCTTGCAATTTTGGATTTGTTCTAGTATGTAAAGAAATTGCAAATATGGTCCAAGTCAGAAATGCCCAAGTTTCCTTAGGGTCCCAATTCCAATAAGAACCCCATGCTTCATTAGCCCATACTGCTCCAGAAAGAATGCCTATGGTGAAAAAGGTAAACCCTAAACTAATGACACGATAACTCCAATAATCCAAACGCTGAATTCATTGATCTTTGTCAAAATTTTGAAATGAGAGAAAAGAAGTTCATACACTTCCTTTTTCGTTCTCCATATCACCAAAGAAAAACGACTTCCTTCCACTTCAAAAATTCTTGTTTTGAAAAAAAAGAATCGATTCTTTTTTGAAATGTAATCACTATAAGAGCAACTGAGAATAACGATCCGCATAAAAGAGCTGCATAGCTCAAGAGCATCATACTGACATGCATTATGAACCACTGAGATTGTAGAGCAGGTACTAATATTACGGGTTTATGCATTTCAGTTGAACGTGGCAAAACCTTGGGTCAAAATAACACTTGGTGCAGTTATTGCGCTGAAATCATTTTTCTGATTCCCAAGATACGGAATCATATGAATAATGGATAAACTCCACGAAAGGAAGATGAACGATTCGTATAAATTACTGAAAGGAAAATGTCCCGAAGAAATCCAACGAATAACTAAAAACCCTGTTATAGAGAAAAAAGTAGCTATCATCCCTTTTTCTGACGAATTACGTAATCCTTCGATTTCGTAGACTAAGAAGTTCATCAAATGAATTAGAATCACAATTGAGATGATCGAAAAAGAAATATGAGTGAATATATGTTCTAAAGTCGCAAATATCATAAAGAAGATTCCCTTTTCAATAATGGAAATCGGGGAGGGGATGAAATAGAATCTAAAAGAGAAGATTTTCAAGATTTTCGATTCTCTTAGATCTATTGTGTCTATATTCTGAATATGAATTCTGATTTATGCCTTATGCCGCCACTCGGACTCGAACCGAGATGCTCTAGCACTGCTTCCTAAGAGCAGCGTGTCTACCAATTTCACCATGGCGGCTTACCTGAAAGAATAATAAGGAAATTCATGTTGAATTGTCGATATTCAATAGGGTTTAGGAAACAATGAAGAAAGATGCATTTCCATTCATATGGAAATGTTCAATCTCCAGAATATGGAATTAGTATCTTCATATTCGTAGATTCAGTTTTCAGAATCCATTTTTCCGTACTAGAAACCTAATTCTTTTTTATCCCGAACAATCAGAACTCAAAAGTTTCGTTCTCAGTCGGGGTATAAAATTCATCATTTTTTTCTAATGATTTTGAGACCCAACACCTTAGTAGAAAGTAGAATGAAATATTCCAATTCTTCCTTGTCTATCGTAATTGTGCTTTTCAAAATAGAAAAATTCATAGCAAAGAAAAAACCATCTCACAAATTCAATATCAATCAATAGAAATTGAAAGAATTTCAATAAAGAGAATAGAATAGAAATATAGAAAGACTATAAAAAAAAAAAAGAAAAGAAACAATACTGTGTACTTTGAATCAAGTAGACAGAAAGATTCTGATTTTTCATATGAACTAGTTATAACTAATAAGGAGAAGTGAAATACAATACATTAGTAAAATAGAATTATTCTTATTTGATTGGGGAGAAAAGAAAGAAAAGAAGAATTTCTTTCTTTGATCTGCCTTTTTCTTTTCAATTGTAGACGTTATGCCGGTTATCCCTGTACTTTTTTTTCTCTGAGCCTTTGTTTGGCAAGCTGTAAGTTTTCGATAAGAATGAAATCTCTATTCAATTCATAATTTCTTCGATAAAAAACAGAGAAAATTTTGATTATGAAAATCAATAAGATCATAAAGAAGATTCAGAAGAACATTAGAACCAGGAATTCCGTATTTTCAATTTGAATGGATGATCTTTCCTTTAGAAGATCCCATACAATACCTAATTATAGATATGGATATGGCAAGAAATTTTTGGTAACAAAAAACACGAATATTCTTACATTAGAATATTACATTAGAAATAGAAAGAAATTCGTGAAATTGAGAGCGTCATGTCAAAATAGTGTATAGCGTGTGTCGTAAAATAGGTGATCTATTTCCTTAAACAAAAAATGATCTTATCTTGGAGATTTTTCATGCTTACTCTGAAACTCTTTGTTTATACAGTAGTAATATTCTTTGTTTCTCTCTTCATCTTCGGATTCTTATCTAATGATCCGGGGCGTAATCCTGGGCGTGAAGAATAAAAAAATAGATGAGATTCGTTTTTCCTTTTTCCTTGATTTTTTCATAGGTCAATGTATCAATGTATAAATAAATGGAATAGATGCTAAATAAAGAGAAAATCTTTCTAAAAGAAAAGAATCGAAATTTCTTCCAATTCGAAAATAGAAAGTGGGTCGGAGAGAGAGGGATCCTCGGTACATTCGTACAACGGATTAGCAATCCGACGCTTTAGTCCACTCAGCCATCTCTCCCCATTCCAAATGGGAAATTTCTCATGTGATTTCACACGTGAAGTCAAGATTGAGAACAATTTGGATTTTCGATCCGAAACAGATTTCTCCACTTCTTTGATTTTGTACAAAAGCCGGCCTGATTCAGTACTTTAGGGCCAGTACTTCTTTTGTTCCGACGAAGAAAAATTGTTATTGAAAAAAGAAGACTCATTTTCATTGCCATTCCTAATCATTAGAAATTAGATAAGATTCTATTCTATATCTATAGATTCTCTTAGAAATTCTTTCAAAAATTCTAGATTCATATAGAATATTCTATCTATATATTCTATATTCACATATTGATATTGAAATATTCAAGATTATATAGTATCTTAGTATATTCTAGTACCTTATATAGTCATTCTAGTCAATTAGAGTCTAAATTAGAATATTGAGTCTTTCTAGTCAAATTTCTAGTCAAAGTGTTATAGTAATAGTATTCTATTATTATAGTAAACTAAGTAAACTAAGATTTTTCGTCTTCTTATGAAGTCTAAAATTAGGAAATTCATCAATGAAAAACGAATTTCATTCGAAATTCAAGTTGAAGTTCAGTATTTGATTCATATTTCATATTCATAAGAAATAGATAATTTAGAATGAATATGTAGCGGGTATAGTTTAGTGGTCAAAGTGTGATTCGTTCTATTCACAACTTCAATAGTGAAGGGGTCTTTTCCTTTTTTTCATATGGAAGATTCCTATAAAAAACTTTCTTTCTAAAAAATCTTTCATCCTTTACCCCTCAAAAGGAGATTTTAGGAAAGAATATACATTCTCACGATTTCTATCCAAAAGTCAATCATAATTTGAAGAAAAAATGGGATTATGGGCATAATTTTTTTTTGGATCAATGAATTGAATGAGTATGAATAAAGGATCTATGGATGATAGTACAAAACTTTCGTAACTAAATCTTCCATTTTTGCGCTGGAAAAGGGAGATTGAAGCCAAATAGCTAGAAAACGATTGTTTTTGTTTCGCTTCGCGCCTCGGCTTATTGTTTCAGCTCGGTAGAAACAAAATCTAGCGCCTTAGGATCCTACAGTAGAAATAGGAACGAAGTAACTAGACTAGAAAGATTTGATAGAATCCCCCTCTTATATAGGGAGAATCTAGAAAGCGAGTAGCTTTAGATGCATTCGGAAAAAAGCTGACATAGATGTTATGGATCTCCTTTTTTCTCTGGTGGGAATACATCGATCTTCCATAAAGGAGCCGAATGAAACCAAAATCTCATGTTCGGTTTTGAATTAGAGATGTGAAAAATGATCAACCAGCGTCGACTATAACCCCTAGCCTTCCAAGCTAACGATGCGGGTTCGATTCCCGCTACCCGCTATATCTTCCTTCACTTCATATGATATACATAGATTCTACATTTTGATATGCATCCTTCTTTTTCTTGTATTCCCTAAATCCGTCTAATCCTTTTTTCTTTTTATGAAAAAAAATGCGAAAATAGGAATGAAGGGCGTCCATTGTCTAATGGATAGGACAGAGGTCTTCTAAACCTTTGGTATAGGTTCAAATCCTATTGGACGCAATTTCTTTATATATCTATATATTCTAGATAGAGAATAGAAAAAAAAAGAAGAATTGGATAAAGGCCCTTTTTTGAATGATTCGAATCAGAAATCTTTCTTTCTCTGAATTCAGAATAGAAGAAAAACGATCCATTTACATTTCTGTTTGTTCCTGAAGTAGAAAGAGTTCAATCTGTTCCTGAATAGCTTCTCTCAAAAGGGTTTCAGCTTCTTCGGTGAATATCTTGGTAGAAGATAGAATTTCTTGGAATTTAGGTTTCTTCTTTGTTAAGTAGGTACGTAACCCAACGAGAAATTTCTTTACCTGTCCAATTTCTAACAAGATATCCATTCGTTCCGGTGTAAATAGTAGCTATCTGGTCTTCCACCGCGAGAGGGTCTGATTGGGATTGTTTGAGCAACTCACGTAATCGTTGACCTCTTGCCAATTGATTCTGAGTAGCTTTATCTAGATCAGAAGCAAATTGTGCAAAGGCTTCTAATTCTGCAAATTGAGCTAGTTCCGGATTTGTTGTTTCATGGCTTTCATTTGAGCATCCT